>JBAKBP010024894.1:0-34356 GCA_037953745.1 Lithodes maja | reverse complement strand
ATGTCTACCTCTCGTGTAGATAGCCCAGTTATAGAGGCTCTAAATCCCGTTTTTATGTCTCCACCATACAAGACCAATTCACTTTAGTGTCCATTCTCAGAAAATAGTTTTTGAGAAAATATTATTTTGTCAATTCAATGTTAATTATCTTAGTTTTTAGGGTGATTTTAGCTCTATTATATGTCTACCTCTCGTGTAGATAGCCCAGTTATAGAGGCTCTAAATCCCGTTTTATGTCTCCACCATACAAGACCAATTCACTTTAGTGTCCATTCTCAGAAAATAGTTTTTGAGAAAATATTATTTTGTCAATTCAATGTTAATTAGCTAGTTTTTAGGGTGATTTTAGCTCTATTATATGTCTACCTCTCGTGTATAGATAGCCCAGTTATAGAGGCTCTAAATCCCGTTTTATGTCTCCACCATACAAGACCAATTCACTTTAGTGTCCAATCTCAGAAAATAGTTTTTGAGAAATTATTATTTTGTCAATTCAATGTTAATTATCTTAGTTTTTAGGGTGATTTTAGCTCTATTATATGTCTACCTCTCGTGTATTAAGATAGCCCAGTTATAGAGGCTCTAAATCCCGTTTTATGTCTCCACCATACAAGACCAATTCACTTTAGTGTCCAATCTCAGAAAATAGTTTTTGAGAAATTATTATTTTGTCAATTCAATGTTAATTATCTTAGTTTTTAGGGTGATTTTAGCTCTATTATATGTCTACCTCTCGTGTATTAAGATAGCCCAGTTATAGAGGCTCTAAATCCCGTTTTATGTCTCCACCATACAAGACCAATTCACTTTAGTGTCCAATCTCAGAAAATAGTTTTTGAGAAATTATTATTTTGTCAATTCAATGTTAATTAGACTAGTTTTTAGGGTGATTTTAGCTCTATTATATGTCTACCTCTCGTGTAGATAGCCCAGTTATAGAGGCTCTAAATCCCGTTTTATGTCTCCACCATACAAGACCAATTCACTTTAGTGTCCAATCTCAGAAAATAGTTTTTGAGAAAATATTATTTTGTCAATTCAATGTTAATTAGACTAGTTTTTAGGGTGATTTTAGCTCTATTATATGTCTACCTCTCGTGTAGATAGCCCAGTTATAGAGGCTCTATATCCCGTTTTATGTCTCCACCATACAAGACCAATTCACTTTAGTGTCCAATCTCAGAAAATAGTTTTTGAGAAAATATTATTTTGTCAATTCAATGTTAATTATCTTAGTTTTTAGGGTGATTTTAGCTCTATTATATGTCTACCTCTCGTGTAGATAGCCCAGTTATAGAGGCTCTAAATCCCGTTTTATGTCTCCACCATACAAGACCAATTCACTTTAGTGTCCAATCTCAGAAAATAGTTTTTGAGAAAATATTATTTTGTCAATTCAATGTTAATTATCTTAGTTTTTAGGGTGATTTTAGCTCTATTATATGTCTACCTCTCATGTAGATAGCCCAGTTATAGAGGCTCTAAATCCCGTTTTATGTCTCCACCATACAAGACCAATTCACTTTAGTGTCCAATCTCAGAAAATAGTTTTTGAGAAAATATTATTTTGTCAATTCAATGTTAATTATCTTAGTTTTTAGGGTGATTTTAGCTCTATTATATGTCTACCTCTCATGTAGATAGCCCAGTTATAGAGGCTCTAAATCCCGTTTTATGTCTCCACCATACAAGACCAATTCACTTTAGTGTCCAATCTCAGAAAATAGTTTTTGAGAAAATATTATTTTGTCAATTCAATGTTAATTATCTTAGTTTTTAGGGTGATTTTAGCTCTATTATATGTCTACCTCTCATGTAGATAGCCCAGTTATAGAGGCTCTAAATCCCGTTTTATGTCTCCACCATACAAGACCAATTCACTTTAGTGTCCAATCTCAGAAAATAGTTTTTGAGAAAATATTATTTTGTCAATTCAATGTTAATTATCTTAGTTTTTAGGGTGATTTTAGCTCTATTATATGTCTACCTCTCATGTAGATAGCCCAGTTATAGAGGCTCTAAATCCCGTTTTATGTCTCCACCATGCAAGACCAATTCACTTTAGTGTCCAATCTCAGAAAATAGTTTTTGAGAAAATATTATTTTGTCAATTCAATGTTAATTATCTTAGTTTTTAGGGTGATTTTAGCTCTATTATATGTCTACCTCTCATGTAGATAGCCCAGTTATAGAGGCTCTAAATCCCGTTTTTATGTCTCCACCATGCAAGACCAATTCACTTTAGTGTCCAATCTCAGAAAATAGTTTTTGAGAAAATATTATTTTGTCAATTCAATGTTAATTATCTTAGTTTTTAGTGTGATTTTAGCTCTATTGTATGTCTACCTCTCATGTAGATAGCCCAGTTATAGAGGCTCTAAATCCCGTTTTTATGTCTCCACCATGCAAGACCAATTCACTTTAGTGTCCAATCTCAGAAAATAGTTTTTGAGAAAATATTATTTTGTCAATTCAATGTTAATTAGCCTAGTTTTTAGGGTGATTTTAGCTCTATTATATGTCTACCTCTCGTGTAGATAGCCCAGTTATAGAGGCTCTAAATCCCGTTTTATGTCTCCACCATACAAGACCAATTCACTTTAGTGTCCAATCTCAGAAAATAGTTTTTGAGAAAATATTATTTTGTCAATTCAATGTTAATTAGCCTAGTTTTTTAGGGTGATTTTAGCTCTATTATATGTCTACCTCTCGTGTAGATAGCCCAGTTATAGAGGCTCTAAATCCCGTTTTATGTCTCCACCATACAAGACCAATTCACTTTAGTGTCCAATCTCAGAAAATAGTTTTTGAGAAAATATTATTTTGTCAATTCAATGTTAATTAGCCTAGTTTTTGGGGTGATTTTAGCTCTATTATATGTCTACCTCTCGTGTAGATAGCCCAGTTATAGAGGCTCTAAATCCCGTTTTATGTCTCCACCATACAAGACCAATTCACTTTAGTGTCCAATCTCAGAAAATAGTTTTTGAGAAAATATTATTTTGTCAATTCAATGTTAATTAGCCTAGTTTTTAGGGTGATTTTAGCTCTATTATATGTCTACCTCTCGTGTAGGTAGCCCAGTTATAGAGGCTCTAAATCCCGTTTTATGTCTCCACCATACAAGACCAATTCACTTTAGTGTCCAATCTCAGAAAATAGTTTTTGAGAAAATATTATTTTGTCAATTCAATGTTAATTAGCCTAGTTTTTAGGGTGATTTTAGCTCTATTATATGTCTACCTCTCGTGTAGATAGCCCAGTTATAGAGGCTCTAAATCCCGTTTTATGTCTCCACCATACAAGACCAATTCACTTTAGTGTCCAATCTCAGAAAATAGTTTTTGAGAAAATATTATTTTGTCAATTCAATGTTAATTAGCCTAGTTTTTAGGGTGATTTTAGCTCTATTATATGTCTACCTCTCGTGTAGGTAGCCCAGTTATAGAGGCTCTAAATCCCGTTTTATGTCTCCACCATACAAGACCAATTCACTTTAGTGTCCAATCTCAGAAAATAGTTTTTGAGAAAATATTATTTTGTCAATTCAATGTTAATTAGCCTAGTTTTTAGGGTGATTTTAGCTCTATTATATGTCTACCTCTCGTGTAGGTAGCCCAGTTATAGAGGCTCTAAATCCCGTTTTATGTCTCCACCATACAAGACCAATTCACTTTAGTGTCCAATCTCAGAAAATAGTTTTTGAGAAAATATTATTTTGTCAATTCAATGTTAATTAGCCTAGTTTTTAGGGTGATTTTAGCTCTATTATATGTCTACCTCTCGTGTAGGTAGCCCAGTTATAGAGGCTCTAAATCCCGTTTTATGTCTCCACCATACAAGACCAATTCACTTTAGTGTCCAATCTCAGAAAATAGTTTTTGAGAAAATATTATTTTGTCAATTCAATGTTAATTAGCCTAGTTTTTAGGGTGATTTTAGCTCTATTATATGTCTACCTCTCATGTATTAAGATAGCCCAGTTATAGAGGCTCTAAATCCCGTTTTATGTCTCCACCATACAAGACCAATTCACTTTAGTGTCCAATCTCAGAAAATAGTTTTTGAGAAAATATTATTTTGTCAATTCAATGTTAATTATCTTAGTTTTTAGGGTGATTTTAGATGTATTATATGTCTACCTCTCATGTATTAAGATAGCCCAGTTATAGAGGCTCTAAATCCCGTTTTGTGTCTCCACCATACAAGACCAATTCACTTTAGTGTCCAATCTCAGAAAATAGTTTTTGAGAAAATATTATTTTGTCAATTAAATGTTAATTAGCCTAGTTTTTAGGGTGATTTTAGCTGTATTATATGTCTACCTCTCGTGTATTAAGATAGCCCAGTTATAGAGGCTCTAAATCCCGTTTTATGTCTCCACCATACAAGACCAATTCACTTTAGTGTCCAATCTCAGAAAATAGTTTTTGAGAAAATATTATTTTGTCAATTCAATGTTAATTATCTTAGTTTTTAGGGTGATTTTAGCTGTATTATATGTCTACCTCTCGTGTATTAAGATAGCCCAGTTATAGAGGCTCTAAATCCCGTTTTATGTCTCCACCATACAAGACCAATTCACTTTAGTGTCCAATCTCAGAAAATAGTTTTGAGAAAATATTATTTTGTCAATTCAATGTTAATTAGCCTAGTTTTTAGGGTGATTTTAGCTGTATTATATGTCTACCTCTCGTGTATTAAGATAGCCCAGTTATAGAGGCTCTAAATCCCGTTTTATGTCTCCACCATACAAGACCAATTCACTTTAGTGTCCAATCTCAGAAAATAGTTTTTGAGAAAATATTATTTTGTCAATTCAATGTTAATTATCTTAGTTTTTAGGGTGATTTTAGCTCTATTATATGTCTACCTCTCGTGTAGATAGCCCAGTTATAGAGGCTCTAAATCCCGTTTTGTGTCTCCACCATACAAGACCAATTCACTTTAGTGTCCATTCTCAGAAAATAGTTTTTGAGAAAATATTATTTTGTCAATTCAATGTTAATTATCTTAGTTTTTAGGGTGATTTTAGCTCTATTATATGTCTACCTCTCGTGTATTAAGATAGCCCAGTTATAGAGGCTCTAAATCCCGTTTTGTGTCTCCACCATACAAGACCAATTCACTTTAGTGTCCATTCTCAGAAAATAGTTTTTGAGAAAATATTATTTTGTCAATTCAATGTTAATTATCTTAGTTTTTAGGGTGATTTTAGCTCTATTATATGTCTACCTCTCGTGTATTAAGATAGCCCAGTTATAGAGGCTCTAAATCCCGTTTTGTGTCTCCACCATACAAGACCAATTCACTTTAGTGTCCAATCTCAGAAAATAGTTTTTGAGAAATTATTATTTTGTCAATTCAATGTTAATTATCTTAGTTTTTAGGGTGATTTTAGCTGTATTATATGTCTACCTCTCGTGTATTAAGATAGCCCAGTTATAGAGGCTCTAAATCCCGTTTTGTGTCTCCACCATACAAGACCAATTCACTTTAGTGTCCAATCTCAGAAAATAGTTTTTGAGAAATTATTATTTTGTCAATTCAATGTTAATTATCTTAGTTTTTAGGGTGATTTTAGCTCTATTATATGTCTACCTCTCGTGTAGATAGCCCAGTTATAGAGGCTCTAAATCCCGTTTTGTGTCTCCACCATACAAGACCAATTCACTTTAGTGTCCATTCTCAGAAAATAGTTTTTGAGAAAATATTATTTTGTCAATTCAATGTTAATTATCTTAGTTTTTAGGGTGATTTTAGCTCTATTATATGTCTACCTCTCGTGTATTAAGATAGCCCAGTTATAGAGGCTCTAAATCCCGTTTTGTGTCTCCACCATACAAGACCAATTCACTTTAGTGTCCATTCTCAGAAAATAGTTTTTGAGAAAATATTATTTTGTCAATTCAATGTTAATTATCTTAGTTTTTAGGGTGATTTTAGCTCTATTATATGTCTACCTCTCGTGTATTAAGATAGCCCAGTTATAGAGGCTCTAAATCCCGTTTTGTGTCTCCACCATACAAGACCAATTCACTTTAGTGTCCAATCTCAGAAAATAGTTTTTGAGAAATTATTATTTTGTCAATTCAATGTTAATTATCTTAGTTTTTAGGGTGATTTTAGCTGTATTATATGTCTACCTCTCGTGTATTAAGATAGCCCAGTTATAGAGGCTCTAAATCCCGTTTTGTGTCTCCACCATACAAGACCAATTCACTTTAGTGTCCAATCTCAGAAAATAGTTTTTGAGAAAATATTATTTTGTCAATTCAATGTTAATTATCTTAGTTTTTAGGGTGATTTTAGCTCTATTATATGTCTACCTCTCGTGTAGATAGCCCAGTTATAGAGGCTCTAAATCCCGTTTTTATGTCTCCACCATACAAGACCAATTCACTTTAGTGTCCAATCTCAGAAAATAGTTTTTGAGAAAATATTATTTTGTCAATTCAATGTTAATTATCTTAGTTTTTAGTGTGATTTTAGCTCTATTGTATGTCTACCTCTCATGTAGATAGCCCAGTTATAGAGGCTCTAAATCCCGTTTTTATGTCTCCACCATGCAAGACCAATTCACTTTAGTGTCCAATCTCAGAAAATAGTTTTTGAGAAAATATTATTTTGTCAATTCAATGTTAATTAGCCTAGTTTTTAGGGTGATTTTAGCTCTATTATATGTCTACCTCTCGTGTAGATAGCCCAGTTATAGAGGCTCTAAATCCCGTTTTATGTCTCCACCATACAAGACCAATTCACTTTAGTGTCCAATCTCAGAAAATAGTTTTTGAGAAAATATTATTTTGTCAATTCAATGTTAATTAGCCTAGTTTTTAGGGTGATTTTAGCTCTATTATATGTCTACCTCTCGTGTAGATAGCCCAGTTATAGAGGCTCTAAATCCCGTTTTATGTCTCCACCATACAAGACCAATTCACTTTAGTGTCCAATCTCAGAAAATAGTTTTTGAGAAAATATTATTTTGTCAATTCAATGTTAATTAGCCTAGTTTTTGGGGTGATTTTAGCTCTATTATATGTCTACCTCTCGTGTAGATAGCCCAGTTATAGAGGCTCTAAATCCCGTTTTATGTCTCCACCATACAAGACCAATTCACTTTAGTGTCCAATCTCAGAAAATAGTTTTTGAGAAAATATTATTTTGTCAATTCAATGTTAATTAGCCTAGTTTTTAGGGTGATTTTAGCTCTATTATATGTCTACCTCTCGTGTAGGTAGCCCAGTTATAGAGGCTCTAAATCCCGTTTTATGTCTCCACCATACAAGACCAATTCACTTTAGTGTCCAATCTCAGAAAATAGTTTTTGAGAAAATATTATTTTGTCAATTCAATGTTAATTAGCCTTGTTTTTAGGGTGATTTTAGCTCTATTATATGTCTACCTCTCGTGTAGATAGCCCAGTTATAGAGGCTCTAAATCCCGTTTTATGTCTCCACCATACAAGACCAATTCACTTTAGTGTCCAATCTCAGAAAATAGTTTTTGAGAAAATATTATTTTGTCAATTCAATGTTAATTAGCCTAGTTTTTAGGGTGATTTTAGCTCTATTATATGTCTACCTCTCGTGTAGGTAGCCCAGTTATAGAGGCTCTAAATCCCGTTTTATGTCTCCACCATACAAGACCAATTCACTTTAGTGTCCAATCTCAGAAAATAGTTTTTGAGAAAATATTATTTTGTCAATTCAATGTTAATTAGCCTAGTTTTTAGGGTGATTTTAGCTCTATTATATGTCTACCTCTCGTGTAGGTAGCCCAGTTATAGAGGCTCTAAATCCCGTTTTATGTCTCCACCATACAAGACCAATTCACTTTAGTGTCCAATCTCAGAAAATAGTTTTTGAGAAAATATTATTTTGTCAATTCAATGTTAATTAGCCTAGTTTTTAGGGTGATTTTAGCTCTATTATATGTCTACCTCTCGTGTAGGTAGCCCAGTTATAGAGGCTCTAAATCCCGTTTTATGTCTCCACCATACAAGACCAATTCACTTTAGTGTCCAATCTCAGAAAATAGTTTTTGAGAAAATATTATTTTGTCAATTCAATGTTAATTAGCCTAGTTTTTAGGGTGATTTTAGCTCTATTATATGTCTACCTCTCATGTATTAAGATAGCCCAGTTATAGAGGCTCTAAATCCCGTTTTATGTCTCCACCATACAAGACCAATTCACTTTAGTGTCCAATCTCAGAAAATAGTTTTTGAGAAAATATTATTTTGTCAATTCAATGTTAATTATCTTAGTTTTTAGGGTGATTTTAGATGTATTATATGTCTACCTCTCATGTATTAAGATAGCTTAGTTATAGAGGCTCTAAATCCCGTTTTGTGTCTCCACCATACAAGACCAATTCACTTTAGTGTCCAATCTCAGAAAATAGTTTTTGAGAAAATATTATTTTGTCAATTCAATGTTAATTAGCCTAGTTTTTAGGGTGATTTTAGCTGTATTATATGTCTACCTCTCGTGTATTAAGATAGCCCAGTTATAGAGGCTCTAAATCCCGTTTTATGTCTCCACCATACAAGACCAATTCACTTTAGTGTCCAATCTCAGAAAATAGTTTTTGAGAAAATATTATTTTGTCAATTCAATGTTAATTATCTTAGTTTTTAGGGTGATTTTAGCTGTATTATATGTCTACCTTTCGTGTATTAAGATAGCCCAGTTATAGAGGCTCTAAATCCCGTTTTATGTCTCCACCATACAAGACCAATTCACTTTAGTGTCCAATCTCAGAAAATAGTTTTGAGAAAATATTATTTTGTCAATTCAATGTTAATTAGCCTAGTTTTTAGGGTGATTTTAGCTGTATTATATGTCTACCTCTCGTGTATTAAGATAGCCCAGTTATAGAGGCTCTAAATCCCGTTTTATGTCTCCACCATACAAGACCAATTCACTTTAGTGTCCAATCTCAGAAAATAGTTTTTGAGAAAATATTATTTTGTCAATTCAATGTTAATTATCTTAGTTTTTAGGGTGATTTTAGCTCTATTATATGTCTACCTCTCGTGTAGATAGCCCAGTTATAGAGGCTCTAAATCCCGTTTTGTGTCTCCACCATACAAGACCAATTCACTTTAGTGTCCATTCTCAGAAAATAGTTTTTGAGAAAATATTATTTTGTCAATTCAATGTTAATTATCTTAGTTTTTAGGGTGATTTTAGCTCTATTATATGTCTACCTCTCGTGTATTAAGATAGCCCAGTTATAGAGGCTCTAAATCCCGTTTTGTGTCTCCACCATACAAGACCAATTCACTTTAGTGTCCATTCTCAGAAAATAGTTTTTGAGAAAATATTATTTTGTCAATTCAATGTTAATTATCTTAGTTTTTAGGGTGATTTTAGCTCTATTATATGTCTACCTCTCGTGTATTAAGATAGCCCAGTTATAGAGGCTCTAAATCCCGTTTTGTGTCTCCACCATACAAGACCAATTCACTTTAGTGTCCAATCTCAGAAAATAGTTTTTGAGAAATTATTATTTTGTCAATTCAATGTTAATTATCTTAGTTTTTAGGGTGATTTTAGCTGTATTATATGTCTACCTCTCGTGTATTAAGATAGCCCAGTTATAGAGGCTCTAAATCCCGTTTTGTGTCTCCACCATACAAGACCAATTCACTTTAGTGTCCAATCTCAGAAAATAGTTTTTGAGAAATTATTATTTTGTCAATTCAATGTTAATTATCTTAGTTTTTAGGGTGATTTTAGCTCTATTATATGTCTACCTCTCGTGTAGATAGCCCAGTTATAGAGGCTCTAAATCCCGTTTTGTGTCTCCACCATACAAGACCAATTCACTTTAGTGTCCATTCTCAGAAAATAGTTTTTGAGAAAATATTATTTTGTCAATTCAATGTTAATTATCTTAGTTTTTAGGGTGATTTTAGCTCTATTATATGTCTACCTCTCGTGTATTAAGATAGCCCAGTTATAGAGGCTCTAAATCCCGTTTTGTGTCTCCACCATACAAGACCAATTCACTTTAGTGTCCATTCTCAGAAAATAGTTTTTGAGAAAATATTATTTTGTCAATTCAATGTTAATTATCTTAGTTTTTAGGGTGATTTTAGCTCTATTATATGTCTACCTCTCGTGTATTAAGATAGCCCAGTTATAGAGGCTCTAAATCCCGTTTTGTGTCTCCACCATACAGACCAATTCACTTTAGTGTCCAATCTCAGAAAATAGTTTTTGAGAAATTATTATTTTGTCAATTCAATGTTAATTATCTTAGTTTTTAGGGTGATTTTAGCTCTATTATATGTCTACCTCTCGTGTATTAAGATAGCCCAGTTATAGAGGCTCTAAATCCCGTTTTGTGTCTCCACCATACAAGACCAATTCACTTTAGTGTCCAATCTCAGAAAATAGTTTTTGAGAAAATATTATTTTGTCAATTCAATGTTAATTATCTTAGTTTTTAGGGTGATTTTAGCTCTATTATATGTCTACCTCTCGTGTATAGATAGCCCAGTTATAGAGGCTCTAAATCCCGTTTTTATGTCTCCACCATACAAGACCAATTCACTTTAGTGTCCATTCTCAGAAAATAGTTTTTGAGAAATATTATTTTGTCAATTCAATGTTAATTAGTCTTAGTTTTTAGGGTGATTTTAGCTCTATTATATGTCTACCTCTCGTGTATTAAGATAGCCCAGTTATAGAGGCTCTAAATCCCGTTTTATGTCTCCACCATACAAGACCAATTCACTTTAGTGTCCAATCTCAGAAAATAGTTTTTGAGAAATTATTATTTTGTCAATTCAATGTTAATTAGACTAGTTTTTAGGGTGATTTTAGCTCTATTATATGTCTACCTCTCGTGTAGATAGCCCAGTTATAGAGGCTCTAAATCCCGTTTTATGTCTCCACCATACAAGACCAATTCACTTTAGTGTCCAATCTCAGAAAATAGTTTTTGAGAAATTATTATTTTGTCAATTCAATGTTAATTAGACTAGTTTTTAGGGTGATTTTAGCTCTATTATATGTCTACCTCTCGTGTAGATAGCCCAGTTATAGAGGCTCTAAATCCCGTTTTATGTCTCCACCATACAAGACCAATTCACTTTAGTGTCCAATCTCAGAAAATAGTTTTTGAGAAAATATTATTTTGTCAATTCAATGTTAATTAGACTAGTTTTTAGGGTGATTTTAGCTCTATTATATGTCTACCTCTCGTGTAGATAGCTCAGTTATAGAGGCTCTAAATCCCGTTTTATGTCTCCACCATACAAGACCAATTCACTTTAGTGTCCAATCTCAGAAAATAGTTTTTGAGAAAATATTATTTTGTCAATTCAATGTTAATTAGCCTAGTTTTTAGGGTGATTTTAGCTCTATTATATGTCTACCTCTCATGTATTAAGATAGCCCAGTTATAGAGGCTCTAAATCCCGTTTTGTGTCTCCACCATACAAGACCAATTCACTTTAGTGTCCAATCTCAGAAAATAGTTTTTGAGAAATTATTATTTTGTCAATTCAATGTTAATTATCTTAGTTTTTAGGGTGATTTTAGCTGTATTATATGTCTACCTCTCATGTATTAAGATAGCCCAGTTATAGAGGCTCTAAATCCCATTTATATTATTTTGTCAATTCAATGTTAATTATCTTAGTTTTTAGGGTGATTTTAGCTCTATTATATGTCTACCTCTCGTGTAGATAGCCCAGTTATAGAGGCTCTACATCCCGTTTTGTGTCTCCACCATACAAGACCAATTCACTTTAGTGTCCAATCTCAGAAAATAGTTTTTGAGAAATTATTATTTTGTCAATTCAATGTTAATTATCTTAGTTTTTAGGGTGATTTTAGCTGTATTATATGTCTACCTCTCGTGTAGATAGCCCAGTTATAGAGGCTCTAAATCCCGTTTATATTATTTTGTCAATTCAATGTTAATTATCTTAGTTTTTAGGGTGATTTTAGCTCTATTATATGTCTACCTCTCGTGTAGATAGCCCAGTTATAGAGGCTCTAAATCCCGTTTTGTGTCTCCACCATACAAGACCAAATCACTTTAGTGTCCAATCTCAGAAAATAGTTTTTGAGAAATTATTATTTTGTCAATTCAATGTTAATTATCTTAGTTTTTAGGGTGATTTTAGCTGTGTTATATGTCTACCTCTCGTGTAGATAGCCCAGTTATAGAGGCTCTAAATCCCGTTTATATTATTTTGTCAATTCAATGTTAATTATCTTAGTTTTTAGGGTGATTTTAGCTCTATTATATGTCTACCTCTCGTGTAGATAGCCCAGTTATAGACGCTCTAAATCCCGTTTTGTGTCTCCACCATACAAGACCAAATCACTTTAGTGTCCAATCTCAGAAAATAGTTTTTGAGAAATTATTATTTTGTCAATTCAATGTTAATTATCTTAGTTTTTAGGGTGATTTTAGCTGTATTATATGTCTACCTCTCGTGTAGATAGCCCAGTTATAGAGGCTCTAAATCCCGTTTTGTGTCTCCACCATACAAGACCAAATCACTTTAGTGTCCAATCTCAGAAAATAGTTTTTGAGAAATTATTATTTTGTCAATTCAATGTTAATTATCTTAGTTTTTAGGGTGATTTTAGCTGTATTATATGTCTACCTCTCGTGTAGATAGCCCAGTTATAGAGGCTCTAAATCCCGTTTATATTATTTTGTCAATTATGTTAATTATCTTAGTTTTTAGGGTGATTTTAGCTGTATTATATGTCTACCTCTCGTGTAGATAGCCCAGTTATAGAGGCTCTAAATCCCGTTTTGTGTCTCCACCATACAAGACCAAATAACTTTAGTGTCCAATCTCAGAAAATAGTTTTTGAGAAATTATTATTTTGTCAATTCAATGTTAATTATCTTAGTTTTTAGGGTGATTTTAGCTGTATTATATGTCTACCTCTCGTGTAGATAGCCCAGTTATAGAGGCTCTAAATCCCGTTTTGTGTCTCCACCATACAAGACCAATTCACTTTAGTGTCCAATCTCAGAAAATAGTTTTTGAGAAATTATTATTTTGTCAATTCAATGTTAATTATCTTAGTTTTTAGGGTGATTTTAGCTGTATTATATGTCTACCTCTCGTGTAGATAGCCCAGTTATAGAGGCTCTAAATCCCGTTTTGTGTCTCCACCATACAAGACCAATTCACTTTAGTGTCCAATCTCAGAAAATAGTTTTTGAGAAATTATTATTTTGTCAATTCAATGTTAATTATCTTAGTTTTTAGGGTGATTTTAGCTGTATTATATGTCTACCTCTCGTGTAGATAGCACAGTTATAGAGGCTCTAAATCCCGTTTTGTGTCTCCACCATACAAGACCAATTCACTTTAGTGTCCAATCTCAGAAAATAGTTTTTGAGATATTATTATTTTGTCAATTCAATGTTAATTATCTTAGTTTTTAGGGTGATTTTAGCTCTATTATATGTCTACCTCTCGTGTAGATAGCCCAGTTATAGAGGCTCTAAATCCCGTTTATATTATTTTGTCAATTCAATGTTAATTAGCCTAGTTTTTAGGGTGATTTTAGCTCTATTATATGTCTACCTCTCGTGTATTAAGATAGCCCAGTTATAGAGGCTCTAAATCCCGTTTTTATGTTTCCACCATACAGGACCAATTCACTTTAGTGTCCAATCTCAGAAAATAGTTTTTGAGAAAATATTATTTTGTCAATTCAATGTTAATTATCTTAGTTTTTAGGGTGATTTTAGCTCTATTATATGTCTACCTCTCGTGTATTAAGATAGCCCAGTTATAGAGGCTCTAAATCCCGTTTTTATGTCTCCACCATACAAGACCAATTCACTTTAGTGTCCAATCTCAGAAAATAGTTTTTGAGAAAATATTATTTTGTCAATTCAATGTTAATTAGCCTAGTTTTTAGGGTGATTTTAGCTCTATTATATGTCTACCTCTCGTGTATTAAGATAGCCCAGTTATAGAGGCTCTAAATCCCGTTTTTATGTCTCCACCATACAAGACCAATTCACTTTAGTGTCCAATCTCAGAAAATAGTTTTTGAGAAAATATTATTTTGTCAATTCAATGTTAATTAGCCTAGTTTTTAGGGTGATTTTAGCTCTATTATATGTCTACCTCTCATGTATTAAGATAGCCCAGTTATAGAGGCTCTAAATCCCGTTTTATGTCTCCACTATACAAGACCAATTCACTTTAGTGTCCAATCTCAGAAAATAGTTTTTGAGAAAATATTATTTTGTCAATTCAATGTTAATTAGCCTAGTTTTTAGGGTGATTTTAGCTCTATTATATGTCTACCTCTCATGTATTAAGATAGCCCAGTTATAGAGGCTCTAAATCCCGTTTTATGTCTCCACCATACAAGACCAATTCACTTTAGTGTCCAATCTCAGAAAATAGTTTTTGAGAAAATATTATTTTGTCAATTCAATGTTAATTAGCCTAGTTTTTAGGGTGATTTTAGCTCTATTATATGTCTACCTCTCATGTATTAAGATTGCCCAGTTATAGAGGCTCTAAATCCCGTTTTATGTCTCCACCATACAAGACCAATTCACTTTAGTGTCCAATCTCAGAAAATAGTTTTTGAGAAATTATTATTTTGTCAATTCAATGTTAATTATCTTAGTTTTTAGGGTGATTTTAGCTGTGTTATATGTCTACCTCTCGTGTAGATAGCCCAGTTATAGAGGCTCTAAATCCCGTTTATATTATTTTGTCAATTCAATGTTAATTATCTTAGTTTTTAGGGTGATTTTAGCTGTGTTATATGTCTACCTCTCGTGTAGATAGCCCAGTTATAGAGGCTCTAAATCCCGTTTATATTATTTTGTCAATTCAATGTTAATTATCTTAGTTTTTAGGGTGATTTTAGCTCTATTATATGTCTACCTCTCGTGTAGATAGCCCAGTTATAGAGGCTCTAAATCCCGTTTTGTGTCTCCACCATACAAGACCAATTCACTTTAGTGTCCAATCTCAGAAAATAGTTTTTGAGAAATTATTATTTTGTCAATTCAATGTTAATTATCTTAGTTTTTAGGGTGATTTTAGCTGCATTATATGTCTACCTCTCGTGTAGATAGCCCAGTTATAGAGGCTCTAAATCCCGTTTATATTATTTTGTCAATTCAATTTTAATTATCTTAGTTTTTAGGGTGATTTTAGCTCTATTATATGTCTACCTCTCGTGTAGATAGCCCAGTTATAGAGGCTCTAAATCCCGTTTTGTGTCTCCACCATACAAGACCAATTCACTTTAGTGTCCAATCTCAGAAAATAGTTTTTGAGAAATTATTATTTTGTCAATTCAATGTTAATTATCTTAGTTTTTAGGGTGATTTTAGCTGTATTATATGTCTACCTCTCGTGTAGATAGCCCAGTTATAGAGGCTCTAAATCCCGTTTATATTATTTTGTCAATTCAATGTTAATTATCTTAGTTTTTAGGGTGATTTTAGCTCTATTATATGTCTACCTCTCGTGTAGATAGCCCAGTTATAGAGGCTCTAAATCCCGTTTTGTGTCTCCACCATACAAGACCAAATCACTTTAGTGTCCAATCTCAGAAAATAGTTTTTGAGAAATTATTATTTTGTCAATTCAATGTTAATTATCTTAGTTTTTAGGGTGATTTTAGCTGTATTATATGTCTACCTCTCGTGTAGATAGCCCAGTTATAGAGGCTCTAAATCCCGTTTTGTGTCTCCACCATACAAGACCAAATCACTTTAGTGTCCAATCTCAGAAAATAGTTTTTGAGAAATTATTATTTTGTCAATTCAATGTTAATTATCTTAGTTTTTAGGGTGATTTTAGCTGTATTATATGTCTACCTCTCGTGTAGATAGCCCAGTTATAGAGGCTCTAAATCCCGTTTATATTATTTTGTCAATTCAATGTTAATTATCTTAGTTTTTAGGGTGATTTTAGCTCTATTATATGTCTACCTCTCGTGTAGATAGCCCAGTTATAGAGGCTCTAAATCCCGTTTTGTGTCTCCACCATACAAGACCAAATCACTGTAGTGTCCAATCTCAGAAAATAGTTTTTGAGAAATTATTATTTTGTCAATTCAATGTTAATTATCTTAGTTTTTAGGGTGATTTTAGCTGTATTATATGTCTACCTCTCATGTATTAAGATAGCCCAGTTATAGAGGCTCTAAATCCCGTTTTGTGTCTCCACCATACAAGACCAAATCACTTTAGTGTCCAATCTCAGAAAATAGTTTTTGAGAAATTATTATTTTGTCAATTCAATGTTAATTATCTTAGTTTTTAGGGTGATTTTAGCTGTAAAATATGTCTACCTCTCGTGTAGATAGCCCAGTTATAGAGGCTCTAAATCCCGTTTATATTATTTTGTCAATTCAATGTTAATTATCTTAGTTTTTAGGGTGATTTTAGCTCTATTATATGTCTACCTCTCGTGTAGATAGCCCAGTTATAGAGGCTCTAAATCCCGTTTTGTGTCTCCACCATACAAGACCAAATCACTTTAGTGTCCAATCTCAGAAAATAGTTTTTGAGAAATTATTATTTTGTCAATTCAATGTTAATTATCTTAGTTTTTAGGGTGATTTTAGCTGTATTATATGTCTACCTCTCGTGTAGATAGCCCAGTTATAGAGGCTCTAAATCCCGTTTATATTATTTTGTCAATTCAATGTTAATTATCTTAGTTTTTAGGGTGATTTTAGCTCTATTATATGTCTACCTCTCGTGTAGATAGCCCAGTTATAGAGGCTCTAAATCCCGTTTTGTGTCTCCACCATACAAGACCAAATCACTTTAGTGTCCAATCTCAGAAAATAGTTTTTGAGAAATTATTATTTTGTCAATTCAATGTTAATTATCGTAGTTTTTAGGGTGATTTTAGCTGTATTATTTGTCTACCTCTCATGTATTAAGATAGCCCAGTTATAGAGGCTCTAAATCCCGTTTTATGTCTCCACCATACAAGACCAATTCACTTTAGTGTCCAATCTCAGAAAATAGTTTTTGAGAAATTATTATTTTGTCAATTCAATGTTAATTATCTTAGTTTTTAGGGTGATTTTAGCTGTATTATATGTCTACCTCTCATGTATTAAGATAGCCCAGTTATAGAGGCTCTAAATCCCGTTTTATGTCTCCACCATACAAGACCAATTCACTTTAGTGTCCAATCTCAGAAAATAGTTTTTGAGAAATTATTATTTTGTCAATTCAATGTTAATTATCTTAGTTTTTAGGGTGATTTTAGCTGTATTATATGTCTACCTCTCATGTATTAAGATAGCCCAGTTATAGAGGCTCTAAATCCCGTTTTATGTCTCCACCATACAAGACCAATTCACTTTAGTGTCCAATCTCAGAAAATAGTTTTTGAGAAAATATTATTTTGTCAATTCAATGTTAATTAGCCTAGTTTTTAGGGTGATTTTATCTCTATTATATGTCTACCTCTCATGTATTAAGATAGCCCAGTTATAGAGGCTCTAAATCCCGTTTTATGTCTCCACCATACAAGACCAAATCACTTTAGTGTCCAATCTCAGAAAATAGTTTTTGAGAAATTATTATTTTTTCAATTCAATGTTAATTATCTTAGTTTTTAGGGTGATTTTAGCTCTATTATATGTCTACCTCTCTAAATCCCGTTTTGTGTCTCCACCATACAAGACCAATTCACTTTAGTGTCCCATCTCAGAAAATAGTTTTTGAGAAATTATTATTTTGTCAATTCAATGTTAATTATCTTAGTTTTTAGGGTGATTTTAGCTGTATTATATGTCTACCTCTCATGTATTAAGATAGCCCAGTTATAGAGGCTCTAAATCCCGTTTTGTGTCTCCACCATACAAGACCAAATCACTTTAGTGTCCAATCTCAGAAAATAGTTTTTGAGAAATTATTATTTTGTCAATTCAATGTTAATTATCTTAGTTTTTAGGGTGATTTTAGCTGTATTATATGTCTACCTCTCGTGTAGATAGCCCAGTTATAGAGGCTCTAAATCCCGTTTATATTATTTTGTCAATTCAATGTTAATTATCTTAGTTTTTAGGGTGATTTTAGCTGTATTATATGTCTACCTCTCGTGTATTAAGATAGCCCAGTTATAGAGGCTCTAAATCCCGTTTTGTGTCTCCACCATACAAGACCAAATCACTTTAGTGTCCAATCTCAGAAAATAGTTTTTGAGAAATTATTATTTTGTCAATTCAATGTTAATTATCTTAGTTTTTAGGGTGATTTTAGCTGTATTATATGTCTACCTCTCGTGTATTAAGATAGCCCAGTTATAGAGGCTCTAAATCCCGTTTTTGTGTCTCCACCATACAAGACCAAATCACTTTAGTGTCCAATCTCAGAAAATAGTTTTTGAGAAATTATTATTTTGTCAATTCAATGTTAATTAGCCTAGTTTTTAGGGTGATTTTAGCTGTATTATATGTCTACCTCTCGTGTATTAAGATAGCCCAGTTATAGAGGCTCTAAATCCCGTTTTGTGTCTCCACCATACAAGACCAATTCACTTTAGTGTCCAATCTCAGAAAATAGTTTTTGAGAAATTATTATTTTGTCAATTCAATGTTAATTATCTTAGTTTTTAGGGTGATTGTAGCTGTATTATATGTCTACCTCTCGTGTAGATAGCCCAGTTATAGAGGCTCTAAATCCCGTTTTGTGTATCCACCATACAAGACCAATTCACTTTAGTGTCCAATCTCAGAAAATAGTTTTTGAGAAATTATTATTTTGTCAATTCAATGTTAATTATCTTAGTTTTTAGGGTGATTTTAGCTGTATTATATGTCTACCTCTCGTGTAGATAGCCCAGTTATAGAGGCTCTAAATCCCATTTTGTGTCTCCACCATACAAGACCAAATCACTTTAGTGTCCAATCTCAGAAAATAGTTTTTGAGAAATTATTATTTTGTCAATTCAATGTTAATTATCTTAGTTTTTAGGGTGATTTTAGCTGTATTATATGTCTACCTCTCGTGTAGATAGCCCAGTTATAGAGGCTCTAAATCCCGTTTTGTGTCTCCACCATACAAGACCAAATCACTTTAGTGTCCAATCTCAGAAAATAGTTTTTGAGAAATTATTATTTTGTCAATTCAATGTTAATTATCTTAGTTTTTAGGGTGATTTTAGCTGTATTATATGTCTACCTCTCGTGTATTAAGATAGCCCAGTTATAGGGGCTCTAAATCCCGTTTTTATGTCTCCACCATACAAGACCAAATCACTTTAGTGTCCAATCTCAGAAAATAGTTTTTGAGAAATTATTATTTTGTCAATTCAATGTTAATTATCTTAGTTTTTAGGGTGATTTTAGCTCTATTATATGTCTACCTCTCATGTACTAAGATAGCCCAGTTATAGAGGCTCTAAATCCCGTGTTGTGTCTCCACCATACAAGACCAATTCACTTTAGTGTCCAATCTCAGAAAATAGTTTTTGAGAAATTATTATTTTGTCAATTCAATGTTAATTATCTTAGTTTTTAGGGTGATTTTAGCTGTATTATATGTCTACCTCTCGTGTAATAAGATAGCCCAGTTATAGAGGCTCTAAATCCCGTTTTGTGTCTCCACCATACAAGACCAATTCACTTTAGTGTCCAATCTCAGAAAATAGTTTTTGAGAAAATATTATTTTGTCAATTCAATGTTAATTATCTTAGTTTTTAGGGTGATTTTAGCTGTATTATATGTCTACCTCTCGTGTATTAAGATAGCCCAGTTATAGTGGCTCTAAATCCCGTTTTGTGTCTCCACCATACAAGACCAATTCACTTTAGTGTCCAATCTCAGAAAATAGTTTTTGAGAAATTCTTATTTTGTCAATTCAATGTTAATTACCTTAGTTTTTAGGGTGATTTTAGCTGTATTATATGTCTACCTCTCGTGTAGATAGCCCAGTTATAGAGGCTCTAAATCCCGTTTTGTGTCTCCACCATACAAGACCAAATCACTTTAGTGTCCAATCTCAGAAAATAGTTTTTGAGAAATTATTATTTTGTCAATTCAATGTTAATTATCTTAGTTTTTAGGGTGATTTTAGCTGTATTATATGTCTACCTCTCGTGTAGATAGCCCAGTTATAGAGGCTCTAAATCCCGTTTTGTGTCTCCACCATACAAGACCAAATAACTTTAGTGTCCAATCTCAGAAAATAGTTTTTGAGAAATTATTATTTTGTCAATTCAATGTTAATTATCTTAGTTTTTAGGGTGATTTTAACTGTATTATATGTCTACCTCTCGTGTAGATAGCCCAGTTATAGAGGCTCTAAATCCCGTTTTGTGTCTCCACCATACAAGACCAAATCACTTTAGTGTCCAATCTCAGAAAATAGTTTTTGAGAAATTATTATTTTGTCAATTCAATGTTAATTATCTTAGTTTTTAGGGTGATTTTAGCTGTATTATATGTCTACCTCTCGTGTAGATAGACCAGTTATAGAGGCTCTAAATCCCGTTTTGTGTCTCCACCATACAAGACCAAATCACTTTAGTGTCCAATCTCAGAAAATAGTTTATGAGAAATTATTATTTTGTCAATTCAATGTTAATTATCTTAGTTTTTAGGGTGATTTTAGCTGTATTATATGTCTACCTCTCGTGTAGATAGCCCAGTTATAGAGGCTCTAAATCCCGTTTTGTGTCTCCACCATACAAGACCAAATCACTTTAGTGTCCAATCTCAGAAAATAGTTTTTGAGAAATTATTATTTTGTCAATTCAATGTTAATTATCTTAGTTTTTAGGGTGATTTTAGCTGTATTATATGTCTACCTCTCGTGTAGATAGCCCAGATATAGAGGCTCTAAATCCCGTTTTGTGTCTCCACCATACAAGACCAAATCACTTTAGTGTCCAATCTCAGAAAATAGTTTTTGAGAAATTATTATTTTGTCAATTCAATGTTAATTATCTTAGTTTTTAGGGTGATTTTAGCTGTATTATATGTCTACCTCTCGTGTAGATAGCCCAGTTATAGAGGCTCTAAATCCCGTTTTGTGTCTCCACCATACAAGACCAAATCACTTTAGTGTCCAATCTCAGAAAATAGTTTTTGAGAAATTATTATTTTGTCAATTCAATGTTAATTATCTTAGTTTTTAGGGTGATTTTAGCTGTATTATATGTCTACCTCTCGTGTAGATAGCCCAGTTATAGAGGCTCTAAATCCCGTTTATATTATTTTGTCAATTCAATGTTAATTAGACTAGTTTTTAGGGTGATTTTAGCTCTATTATATGTCTACCTCTCGTGTAGATAGCCCAGTTATAGAGGCTCTAAATCCCGTTTTATGTCTCCACCATACAAGACCAATTCACTTTAGTGTCCAATCTCAGAAAATAGTTTTTGAGAAAATATTATTTTGTCAATTCAATGTTAATTAGCCTAGTTTTTAGGGTGATTTTAGCTCTATTATATGTCTACCTCTCATGTATTAAGATAGCCCAGTTATAGAGGCTCTAAATCCCGTTTTATGTCTCCACCATACAAGACCAAATCACTTTAGTGTCCAATCTCATAAAATAGTTTTTGAGAAAATATTATTTTGTCAATTCAATGTTAATTAGCCTAGTTTTTAGGGTGATTTTAGCTGTATTATATGTCTACCTCTCATGTATTAAGATAGCCCAGTTATAGAGGCTCTAAATCCCGTTTTGTGTCTCCACCATACAAAACCAATTCACTTTAGTGTCCAATCTCAGAAAACAGTTTTTGAGAAATTATTATTTTGTCAATTCAATGTTAATTATCTTAGTTTTTAGGGTGATTTTAGCTGTATTATATGTCTACCTCTCATGTATTAAGATAGCCCAGTTATAGAGGCTCTAAATCCCGTTTTGTGTCTCCACCATACAAGACCAATTCACTTTAGTGTCCAATCTCAGAAAATAGTTTTTGAGAAATTATTATTTTGTCAATTCAATGTTAATTATCTTAGTTTTTAGGGTGATTTTAGCTGTATTATATGTCTACCTCTCATATACTAAGATAGCCCAGTTATAGAGGCTCTAAATCCCGTTTTGTGTCTCCAACATACAAGACCAATTCACTTTAGTGTCCAATCTCAGAAAATAGTTTTTGAGAAAATATTATTTTGTCAATTCAATGTTAATTAGCCTAGTTTTTAGGGTGATTTTAGCTCTATTATATGTCTACCTCTCGTGTATTAAGATAGCCCAGTTAGAGAGGCTCTAAATCCCGTTTTGTGTCTCCACCATACAAGACCAAATCACTTTAGTGTCCAATCTCAGAAAATAGTTTTTGAGAAAATATTATTTTGTCAATTCAATGTTAATTAGCCTAGTTTTTAGGGTGATTTTAGCTTTATTATATGTCTACCTCTCATGTATTAAGATAGCCCAGTTATAGAGGCTCTAAATCCAGTTTTGTGTCTCCACCATACAAGACCAAATCACTTTAGTGTCCAATCTCAGAAAATAGTTTTTGAGAAATTATTATTTTGTCAATTCAATGTTAATTATCTTAGTTTTAAGGGTGATTTTAGCTCTATTATATGTCTACCTCTCGTGTATTTAGATAGCCCAGTTATAGAGGCTCTAAATCCCGTTTTGTGTCTCCACCATAAAAAGACCAAATCACTTTTGTGTCCAATCTCAGAAAATAGTTTTTGAGAAATTATTATTTTGTCAATTCAATGTTAATTATCTTAGTTTTTAGGGTGATTTTAGCTGTATTATATGTCTACCTCTCGTGTATTAAGATAGCCCAGTTATAGAGGCTCTAAATCCCGTTTTGTGTCTCCACCATACAAGACCAAATCACTTTAGTGTCCAATCTCAGAAAATAGTTTTTGAGAAATTATTATTTTGTCAATTCAATGTTAATTATCTTAGTTTTTAGGGTGATTTTAGCTGTATTATATGTCTACCTCTCGTGTATTAAGATAGCCCAGTTATAGAGGCTCTAAATCCCGTTTTGTTTCTCCACCATACAAGACCAAATCACTTTAGTGTCCAATCTCAGAAAATAGTTTTTGAGAAATTATTATTTTGTCAATTCAATGTTAATTATCTTAGTTTTTAGGGTGATTTTAGCTGTATTATATGTCTACCTCTCGTGTATTAAGATAGCCCAGTTATAGAGGCTCTAAATCCCGTTTTGTGTCTCCACCATACAAGACCAATTCACTTTAGTGTCCAATCTCAGAAAATAGTTTTTGAGAAATTATTATTTTGTCAATTCAATGTTAATTATCTTAGTTTTTAGGGTGATTTTAGCTGTATTATATGTCTACCTCTCGTGTATTAAGATAGCCCAGTTATAGAGGCTCTAAATCCCGTTTTGTGTCTCCACCATACAAGACCAAATCACTTTAGTGTCCAATCTCAGAAAATAGTTTTTGAGAAATTATTATTTTGTCAATTCAATGTTAATTATCTTAGTTTTTTAGGGTGATTTTAGCTGTATTATATGTCTACCTCTCGTGTATTAAGATAGCCCAGTTATAGAGGCTCTAAATCCCGTTTTGTGTCTCCACCATACAAGACCAAATCACTTTAGTGTCCAATCTCAGAAAATAGTTTTTGAGAAATTATTATTGTGTCAATTCAATGTTAATTATCTTAGTTTTTAGGGTGATTTTAGCTGTATTATATGTCTACCTCTCGTGTATTAAGATAGCCCAGTTATAGAGGCTCTAAATCCCGTTTTGTGTCTCCACCATACAAGACCAAATCACTTTAGTGTCCAATCTCAGAAAATAGTTTTTGAGAAATTATTATTTTGTCAATTCAATGTTAATTATCTTAGTTTTTAGGGTGATTTTAGCTGTATTATATGTCTACCTCTCGTGTAGATAGCCCAGTTATAGGGGCTCTAAATCCCGTTTTTATGTCTCCACCATACAAGACCAAATCACTTTAGTGTCCAATCTCAGAAAATAGTTTTTGAGAAATTATTATTTTGTCAATTCAATGTTAATTATCTTAGTTTTTAGGGTGATTTTAGCTCTATTATGTGTCTACCTCTCGTGTATTAAGATAGCCCAGTTATATTGGCTCTAAATCCCGTTTTGTGTCTCCACCATACAAGACCAATTCACTTTAGTGTCCAATCTCAGAAAATAGTTTTTGAGAAATTATTATTTTGTCAATTCAATGTTAATTATCTTAGTTTTTAGGGTGATTTTAGCTCTATTATATGTCTACCTCTCATGTATTAAGATAGCCCAGTTATAGAGGCTCTAAATCCCGTTTTGTGTCTCCACCATACAAGACCAATTCACTTTAGTGTCCAATCTCAGAAAATAGTTTTTGAGAAATTATTATTTTGTCAATTCAATGTTAATTATCTTAGTTTTTAGGGTGATTTTAGCTCTATTATATGTCTACCTCTCATGTATTAAGATAGCCCAGTTATAGAGGCTCTAAATCCCGTTTTGTGTCTCCACCATACAAGACCAATTCACTTTAGTGTCCAATCTCAGAAAATAGTTTTTGAGAAATTATTATTTTGTCAATTCAATGTTAATTATCTTAGTTTTTAGGGTGATTTTAGCTGTATTATATGTCTACCTCTCGTGTAGATAGCCCAGTTATAGAGGCTCTAAATCCCGTTTTGTGTCTCCACCATACAAGACCAAATCACTTTAGTGTCCAATCTCAGAAAATAGTTTTTGAGAAATTATTATTTTGTCAATTCAATGTTAATTATCTTAGTTTTTAGGGTGATTTTAGCTGTATTATATGTCTACCTCTCGTGTAGATAGCCCAGTTATAGAGGCTCTAAATCCCGTTTATATTATTTTGTCAATTCAATGTTAATTAGACTAGTTTTTAGGGTGATTTTAGCTCTATTATATGTCTACCTCTCGTGTAGATAGCTCAGTTATAGAGGCTCTAAATCCCGTTTTATGTCTCCACCATACAAGACCAATTCACTTTAGTGTCCAATCTCAGAAAATAGTTTTTGAGAAAATATTATTTTGTCAATTCAATGTTAATTAGCCTAGTTTTTAGGGTGATTTTAGCTCTATTATATGTCTACCTCTCATGTATTAAGATAGCCCAGTTATAGAGGCTCTAAATCCCGTTTTGTGTCTCCACCATACAAGACCAATTCACTTTAGTGTCCAATCTCAGAAAATAGTTTTTGAGAAATTATTATTTTGTCAATTCAATGTTAATTATCTTAGTTTTTAGGGTGATTTTAGCTGTATTATATGTCTACCTCTCATGTATTAAGATAGCCCAGTTATAGAGGCTCTAAATCCCATTTATATTATTTTGTCAATTCAATGTTAATTATCTTAGTTTTTAGGGTGATTTTAGCTCTATTATATGTCTACCTCTCGTGTAGATAGCCCAGTTATAGAGGCTCTACATCCCGTTTTGTGTCTCCACCATACAAGACCAATTCACTTTAGTGTCCAATCTCAGAAAATAGTTTTTGAAAAATTATTATTTTGTCAATTCAATGTTAATTGTCTTAGTTTTTAGGGTGATTTTAGCTGTATTATATGTCTACCTCTCGTGTAGATAGCCCAGTTATAGAGGCTCTAAATCCCGTTTATATTATTTTGTCAATTCAATGTTAATTATCTTAGTTTTTAGGGTGATTTTAGCTCTATTATATGTCTACCTCTCGTGTAGATAGCCCAGTTATAGAGGCTCTAAATCCCGTTTTGTGTCTCCACCATACAAGACCAAATCACTTTAGTGTCCAATCTCAGAAACTAGTTTTTGAGAAATTATTATTTTGTCAATTCAATGTTAATTATCTTAGTTTTTAGGGTGATTTTAGCTGTGTTATATGTCTACCTCTCGTGTAGATAGCCCAGTTATAGAGGCTCTAAATCCCGTTTATATTATTTTGTCAATTCAATGTTAATTATCTTAGTTTTTAGGGTGATTTTAGCTCTATTATATGTCTACCTCTCGTGTAGATAGCCCAGTTATAGAGGCTCTAAATCCCGTTTTGTGTCTCCACCATACAAGACCAAATCACTTTAGTGTCCAATCTCAGAAAATAGTTTTTGAGAAATTATTATTTTGTCAATTCAATGTTAATTATCTTAGTTTTTAGGGTGATTTTAGCTGTATTATATGTCTACCTCTCGTGTAGATAGCCCAGTTATAGAGGCTCTAAATCCCGTTTTGTGTCTCCACCATACAAGACCAAATCACTTTAGTGTCCAATCTCAGAAAATAGTTTTTGAGAAATTATTATTTTGTCAATTCAATGTTAATTATCTTAGTTTTTAGGGTGATTTTAGCTGTATTATATGTCTACCTCTCGTGTAGATAGCCCAGTTATAGAGGCTCTAAATCCCGCTTATATTATTTTGTCAATTCAATGTTAATTATCTTAGTTTTTAGGGTGATTTTAGCTGTATTATATGTCTACCTCTCGTGTAGATAGCCCAGTTATAGAGGCTCTAAATCCCGTTTTGTGTCTCCACCATACAAGGCCAATTCACTTTAGTGTCCAATCTCAGAAAATAGTTTTTGAGAAATTATTATTTTGTCAATTCAATGTTAATTATCTTAGTTTTTAGGGTGATTTTAGCTGTATTATATGTCTACCTCTCATGTATTAAGATAGCCCAGTTATAGAGGCTCTAAATCCCGTTTTGTGTCTCCACCATACAAGACCAATTCACTTTAGTGTCCAATCTCAGAAAATAGTTTTTGAGAAATTATTATTTTGTCAATTCAATGTTAATTATCTTAGTTTTTAGGGTGATTTTAGCTGTATTATATGTCTACCTCTCGTGTAAATAGCCCAGTTATAGAGGCTCTAAATCCCGTTTTGTGTCTCCACCATACAAGACCAATTCACTTTAGTGTCCAATCTCAGAAAATAGTTTTTGAGAAATTATTATTTTGTCAATTCAATGTTAATTATCTTAGATTTTAGGGTGATTTTAGCTGTGTTATATGTCTACCTCTCGTGTAGATAGCCCAGTTATAGAGGCTCTAAATCCCGTTTATATTATTTTGTCAATTCAATGTTAATTATCTTAGTTTTTAGGGTGATTTTAGCTCTATTATATGTCTACCTCTCGTGTAGATAGCCCAGTTATAGAGGCTCTAAATCCCGCTTTGTGTATCCACCATACAAGACCAATTCACTTTAGTGTCCAATCTCAGAAAATAGTTTTTGAGAAATTATTATTTTGTCAATTCAATGTTAATTATCTTAGTTTTTAGGGTGATTTTAGCTCTATTATATGTCTACCTCTCGTGTAGATAGCCCAGTTATAGAGGCTCTAAATCCCGTTTATATTATTTTGTCAATTCAATGTTAATTATCTTAGTTTTTAGGGTGATTTTTGCTCTATTATATGTCTACCTCTCGTGTAGATAGCCCAGTTATAGAGGCTCTAAATCCCGTTTTGTGTCTCCACCATACAAGACCAAATCACTTTAGTGTCCAATCTCAGAAAATAGTTTTTGAGAAATTATTATTTTGTCAATTCAATGTTAATTATCTTAGTTTTTAGGGTGATTTTAGCTGTATTGTATGTCTACCTCTCGTGTAGATAGCCCAGTTATAGAGGCTCTAAATCCCGTTTATATTATTTTGTCAATTCAATGTTAATTATCTTAGTTTTTAGGGTGATTTTAGCTGTATTATATGTCTACCTCTCGTGTAGATAGCCCAGTTATAGAGGCTCTAAATCCCGTTTTGTGTCTCCACCATACAAGACCAAATAACTTTAGTGTCCAATCTCAGAAAATAGTTTTTGAGAAATTATTATTTTGTCAATTCAATGTTAATTATCTTAGTTTTTAGGGTGATTTTAGCTGTATTATATGTCTACCTCTCGTGTAGATAGCCCAGTTATAGAGGCTCTAAATCCCGTTTTGTGTCTCCACCATACAAGACCAATTCACTTTAGTGTCCAATCTCAGAAAATAGTTTTTGAGAAATTATTATTTTGTCAATTCAATGTTAATTATCTTAGTTTTTAGGGTGATTTTAGCTGTATTATATGTCTACCTCTCGTGTAGACAGCCCAGTTATAGAGGCTCTAAATCCCGTTTTGTGTCTCCACCATACAAGACCAATTCACTTTAGTGTCCAATCTCAGAAAATAGTTTTTGAGAAATTATTATTTTGTCAATTCAATGTTAATTATCTTAGTTTTTAGGGTGATTTTAGCTGTATTATATGTCTACCTCTCGTGTAGATAGCACAGTTATAGAGGCTCTAAATCCCGTTTTGTGTCTCCACCATACAAGACCAATTCACTTTAGTGTCCAATCTCAGAAAATAGTTTTTGAGAAATTATTATTTTGTCAATTCAATGTTAATTATCTTAGTTTTTAGGGTGATTTTAGCTCTATTATATGTCTACCTCTCGTGTAGATAGCCCAGTTATAGAGGCTCTAAATCCCGTTTATATTATTTTGTCAATTCAATGTTAATTAGCCTAGTTTTTAGGGTGATTTTAGCTCTATTATATGTCTACCTCTCGTGTATTAAGATAGCCCAGTTATAGAGGCTCTAAATCCCGTTTTTATGTTTCCACCATACAGGACCAATTCACTTTAGTGTCCAATCTCAGAAAATAGTTTTTGAGAAAATATTATTTTGTCAATTCAATGTTAATTATCTTAGTGTTTAGGGTGATTTTAGCTCTATTATATGTCTACCTCTTGTGTATTAAGATAGCCCAGTTATAGAGGCTCTAAATCCCGTTTTTATGTCTCCACCATACAAGACCAATTCACTTTAGTGTCCAATCTCAGAAAATAGTTTTTGAGAAAATATTATTTTGACAATTCAATGTTAATTAGCCTAGTTTTTAGGGTGATTTTAGCTCTATTATATGTCTACCTCTCGTGTATTAAGATAGCCCAGTTATAGAGGCTCTAAATCCCGTTTTTATGTCTCCACCATACAAGACCAATTCACTTTAGTGTCCAATCTCAGAAAATATTTTTTGAGAAAATATTATTTTGTCAATTCAATGTTAATTAGCCTAGTTTTTAGGGTGATTTTAGCTCTATTATATGTCTACCTCTCATGTATTAAGATAGCACCGTTATAGAGGCTCTAAATCCCGTTTTATGTCTCCACTATACAAGACCAATTCACTTTAGTGTCCAATCTCAGAAAATAGTTTTTGAGAAAATATTATTTTGTCAATTCAATGTTAATTAGCCTAGTTTTTAGGGTGATTTTAGCTCTATTATATGTCTACCTCTCATGTATTAAGATAGCCCAGTTATAGAGGCTCTAAATCCCGTTTTATGTCTCCACCATACAAGACCAATTCACTTTAGTGTCCAATCTCAGAAAATAGTTTTTGAGAAAATATTATTTTGTCAATTCAATGTTAATTAGCCTAGTTTTTAGGGTGATTTTTGCTCTATTATATGTCTACCTCTCATGTATTAAGATAGCCCAGTTATAGAGGCTCTAAATCCCGTTTTATGTCTCCACCATACAAGACCAATTCACTTTAGTGTCCAATCTCAGAAAATAGTTTTTGAGAAAATATTTTTTTGTCAATTCAATGTTAATTAGCCTAGTTTTTAGGGTGATTTTAGCTCTATTATGTGTCTACCTCTCGTGTATGTAGATAGCCCAGTTATAGAGGCTCTAAATCCCGTTTTGTGTCTCCACCATACAAGACCAATTCACTTTAGTGTCCAATCTCAGAAAATAGTTTTTGAGAAAATATTATTTTGTCAATTCAATGTTAATTAGCCTAGTTTTTAGGGTGATTTTAGCTCTCTTATATGTCTACCTCTCATGTATTAAGATAGCCCAGTTATAGAGGCTCTAAATCCCGTTTTTATGTCTCCACCATACAAGACCAATTCACTTTAGTGTCCAATCTCAGAAAATAGTTTTTGAGAAATTATTATTTTGTCAATTCAATGTTAATTATCTTAGTTTTTAGGGTGATTTTAGCTCTATTATGTGTCTACCTCTCATGTATTAAGATAGCCCAGTTATAGAGGCTCTAAATCCCGTTTTTATGTCTCCACCATACAAGACCAATTCACTTTAGTGTCCAATCTCAGAAAATAGTTTTTGAGAAAATATTATTTTGTCAATTCAATGTTAATTAGCCTAGTTTTTAGGGTGATTTTAGCTCTATTATATGTCTACCTCTCATGTATTAAGATAGCCCAGTTATAGAGGCTCTAAATCCCGTTTTATGTCTCCACCATACAAGACCAATTCACTTTAGTGTCCAATCTCAGAAAATAGTTTTTGAGAAAATATTATTTTGTCAATTCAATGTTAATTAGCCTAGTTTTTTGGGTGATTTTAGCTCTATTATATGTCTACCTCTCATGTATTAAGATAGCCCAGTTATAGAGGCTCTAAATCCCGTTTTATGTCTCCACCATACAAGACCAATTCACTTTAGTGTCCAATCTCAGAAAATAGTTTTTGAGAAAATATTATTTTGTCAATTCAATGTTAATTATCTTAGTTTTTAGGGTGATTTTAGCTCTATTATATGTCTACCTCTCATGTATTAAGATAGCCCAGTTATAGAGGCTCTAAATCCCGTTTTATGTCTCCACCATACAAGACCAATTCACTTTAGTGTCCAATCTCAGAAAATAGTTTTTGAGAAATTATTATTTTGTCAATTCAATGTTAATTATCTTAGTTTTTAGGGTGATTTTAGCTGTATTATATGTCTACCTCTCATGTATTAAGATAGCCCAGTTATAGAGGCTCTAAATCCCGTTTTGTGTCTCCACCATACAAGACCAATTCACTTTAGTGTCCAATCTCAGAAAATAGTTTTTGAGAAATTATTATTTTGTCAATTCAATGTTAATTATCATAGTTTTTAGGGTGATTTTAGCTGTATTATATGTCTACCTCTCGTGTAAATAGCCCAGTTATAGAGGCTCTAAATCCCGTTTTGTGTCTCCACCATACAAGACCAATTCACTTTAGTGTCCAATCTCAGAAAATAGTTTTTGAGAAATTATTATTTTGTCAATTCAATGTTAATTATCTTAGTTTTTAGGGTGATTTTAGCTGTGTTATATGTCTACCTCTCGTGTAGATAGCCCAGTTATAGAGGCTCTAAATCCCGTTTATATTATTTTGTCAATTCAATGTTAATTATCTTAGTTTTTAGGGTGATTTTAGCTCTATTATATGTCTACCTCTCGTGTAGATAGCCCAGTTATAGAGGCTCTAAATCCCGCTTTGTGTATCCACCATACAAGACCAATTCACTTTAGTGTCCAATCTCAGAAAATAGTTTTTGAGAAATTATTATTTTGTCAATTCAATGTTAATTATCTTAGTTTTTAGGGTGATTTTAGCTCTATTATATGTCTACCTCTCGTGTAGATAGCCCAGTTATAGAGGCTCTAAATCCCGTTTATATTATTTTGTCAATTCAATGTTAATTATCTTAGTTTTTAGGGTGATTTTAGCTCTATTATATGTCTACCTCTCGTGTAGATAGCCCAGTTATAGAGGCTCTAAATCCCGTTTTGTGTCTCCACCATACAAGACCAAATCACTTTAGTGTCCAATCTCAGAAAATAGTTTTTGAGAAATTATTATTTTGTCAATTCAATGTTAATTATCTTAGTTTTTAGGGTGATTTTAGCTGTATTATATGTCTACCTCTCGTGTAGATAGCCCAGTTATAGAGGCTCTAAATCCCGTTTATATTATTTTGTCAATTCAATGTTAATTATCTTAGTTTTTAGGGTGATTTTAGCTGTATTATATGTCTACCTCTCGTGTAGATAGCCCAGTTATAGAGGCTCTAAATCCCGTTTTGTGTCTCCACCATACAAGACCAAATAACTTTAGTGTCCAATCTCAGAAAATAGTTTTTGAGAAATTATTATTTTGTCAATTCAATGTTAATTATCTTAGTTTTTAGGGTGATTTTAGCTGTATTATATGTCTACCTCTCGTGTAGATAGCCCAGTTATAGAGGCTCTAAATCCCGTTTTGTGTCTCCACCATACAAGACCAATTCACTTTAGTGTCCAATCTCAGAAAATAGTTTTTGAGAAATTATTATTTTGTCAATTCAATGTTAATTATCTTAGTTTTTAGGGTGATTTTAGCTGTATTATATGTCTACCTCTCGTGTAGACAGCCCAGTTATAGAGGCTCTAAATCCCGTTTTGTGTCTCCACCATACAAGACCAATTCACTTTAGTGTCCAATCTCAGAAAATAGTTTTTGAGAAATTATTATTTTGTCAATTCAATGTTAATTATCTTAGTTTTTAGGGTGATTTTAGCTGTATTATATGTCTACCTCTCGTGTAGATAGCACAGTTATAGAGGCTCTAAATCCCGTTTTGTGTCTCCACCATACAAGACCAATTCACTTTAGTGTCCAATCTCAGAAAATAGTTTTTGAGAAATTATTATTTTGTCAATTCAATGTTAATTATCTTAGTTTTTAGGGTGATTTTAGCTCTATTATATGTCTACCTCTCGTGTAGATAGCCCAGTTATAGAGGCTCTAAATCCCGTTTATATTATTTTGTCAATTCAATGTTAATTAGCCTAGTTTTTAGGGTGATTTTAGCTCTATTATATGTCTACCTCTCGTGTATTAAGATAGCCCAGTTATAGAGGCTCTAAATCCCGTTTTTATGTGTCCACCATACAGGACCAATTCACTTTAGTGTCCAATCTCAGAAAATAGTTTTTGAGAAAATATTATTTTGTCAATTCAATGTTAATTATCTTAGTGTTTAGGGTGATTTTAGCTCTATTATATGTCTACCTCTTGTGTATTAAGATAGCCCAGTTATAGAGGCTCTAAATCCCGTTTTTATGTCTCCACCATACAAGACCAATTCACTTTAGTGTCCAATCTCAGAAAATAGTTTTTGAGAAAATATTATTTTGACAATTCAATGTTAATTAGCCTAGTTTTTAGGGTGATTTTAGCTCTATTATATGTCTACCTCTCGTGTATTAAGATAGCCCAGTTATAGAGGCTCTAAATCCCGTTTTTATGTCTCCACCATACAAGACCAATTCACTTTAGTGTCCAATCTCAGAAAATAGTTTTTGAGAAAATATTATTTTGTCAATTCAATGTTAATTAGCCTAGTTTTTAGGGTGATTTTAGCTCTATTATATGTCTACCTCTCATGTATTAAGATAGCCCAGTTATAGAGGCTCTAAATCCCGTTTTATGTCTCCACCATACAAGACCAAATCACTTTAGTGTCCAATCTCAGAAAATAGTTTTTGAGAAATTATTATTTTTTCAATTCAATGTTAATTATCTTAGTTTTTAGGGTGATTTTAGCTCTATTATATGTCTACCTCTCATGTATTAAGATAGCCCAGTTATAGAGGCTCTAAATCCCGTTTTATGTCTCCACCATACAAGACCAAATCACTTTAGTGTCCAATCTCAGAAAATAGTTTTTGAGAAATTATTATTTTGTCAATTCAATGTTAATTATCTTAGTTTTTAGGGTGATTTTAGCTGTATTATATGTCTACCTCTCGTGTAGATAGCTCAGTTATAGAGGCTCTAAATCCCGTTTTGTGTCTCCACCATACAAGACCAAATCACTTTAGTGTCCAATCTCAGAAAATAGTTTTTGAGAAATTATTATTTTGTCAATTCAATGTTAATTATCTTAGTTTTTAGGGTGATTTTAGCTGTATTATATGTCTACCTCTCGTGTAGATAGCCCAGTTATAGAGGCTCTAAATCCTGTTTTGTGTCTCCACCATACAAGACCAAATCACTTTAGTGTCCAATCTCAGAAAATAGTTTTTGAGAAATTATTATTTTGTCAATTCAATGTTAATTATCTTAGTTTTTAGGGTGATTTTAGCTGTATTATATGTCTACCTCTCGTGTAGATAGCCCAGTTATAGAGGCTCTAAATCCCGTTTTGTGTCTCCACCATACAAGACCAAATCACTTTAGTGTCCAATCTCAGAAAATAGTTTTTGAGAAATTATTATTTTGTCAATTCAATGTTAATTATCTTAGTTTTTAGGGTGATTTTAGCTGTATTATATGTCTACCTCTCGTGTAGATAGCCCAGTTATAGAGGCTCTAAATCCTGTTTATATTATTTTGTCAATTCAATGTTAATTATCTTAGTTTTTAGGGTGATTTTAGCTCTATTATATGTCTACCTCTCGTGTAGATAGCCCAGTTATAGAGGCTCTAAATCCCGTTTTGTGTCTCCACCATACAAGACCAAATCACTTTAGTGTCCAATCTCAGAAAATAGTTTTTGAGAAATTATTATTTTGTCAATTCAATGTTAATTATCTTAGTTTTTAGGGTGATTTTAGCTGTATTATATGTCTACCTCTCATGTATTAAGATAGCCCAGTTATAGAGGCTCTAAATC
>JBAKBP010024893.1:0-34356 GCA_037953745.1 Lithodes maja | reverse complement strand
GGTGAGCCAACTTAACCACTCAGAGGAGGCCAGGTGGCAGGAAACAAAGGAAATGTTCAAGTTTATCCGTGAGTTGGGAAATAGAATAGAAAACTTAGAAAAAACAGTAAATAAAATTACAAGAAAAACAGTAAATGGCGACAACAAAGTGGGAGAAAGTAAAGTGGAAATCAGAAGTCCAGAAAAACAAACTAACACCAGAAATCAGAAAATGAAGGAAACCAAAACCCAGGACAGTAAGGTAACTACAGAAAACGGAACAACTTGTGAAGTAAATATAAAAGGGAAAGAAGTGAAATTGAAACAACATAAATTTATGGAGAATGGGCTAAGCAGCGTAGGACAAATTCTTGCAAAAAACGGCAATAATGAAGAAATAAAAATAAAAGTGGTAGAGGGGTGGACAGAAATCCAAGCATGCTTAGATAAGTTTACTAAATATATGGAAGGGCTGACTATTGGATCAATGGACATTGATCACCATAATGGATCATAAACATCTAAACATAATATCATGGAACGTGAATGGCTTAGGTGGTAGAATGCACGATGTTCATTATTACGTAACAAAGTTCGACACTGACGTAATTCTTCTCCAGGAAACTGGGGATAGGAATGGTAGTATAATAAAACTCAATGGGTATAAACTATATCAATTATTTTCAGATGATAATATAAGGGGAGTTTCCACATATGTAAAAAATTCCATACCCTCAGAATTAATAGAGGCGCCCATGAAATCAGAGGGGATCGAAACAGTCTCAGGAAAACTATATTTAAAAGAAGGGACCCTTAATATCGTTAACGTATATATATCACAAAACTGTTTTCATGCCAGTGCTCTGCCTGATAGTTTGTATAATGGGGTTACTCTTGTCGCTGGGGACTTAAACGCTAGATATAATGAATTTGAATTCGACGGGAAAATAAATACGAATGGTAGAAGATTTTATCAATTTGTACAAGATTACCAAGACATTAAATTACTAGGATCGGAAGAAGCAACCCATATTAAGGGAGGGAGACTCGACTACGCTTTTATACTAAATGGACAAGGGCTGGATGGAAGCTGCGTAGTAGAGGCTGAACTACTCAGTGATCATTTTGCTCTTGATATTAAAATTCCACTAGGGAAACTAGCTTTCGGGGCCAATAGAAAAAAACTAAGGCTTCCAAAAGACGATATACAACACTTTATTGAATATATTACAAAATGGTACAGTAATTATCATCCTACATCAATTGAATCTTTCTATGATGACATGATTAAAGTTATAGAAACCTCATTAAGCCGTAATGTTCAGACGACAAAGAAAAGAAAACGGCCGAACAATAATAAATATGCCCACGATAAAGTCCTCCAAGGTTGGAACAAAATGCTCAAGGTCGCGCATAGAAAATGGGTAAACGATGGAAGGGAGGACGAAGCAAAAAACACGTTGCTGGAGACAGCAAAAATTTGCGGGGAGGCTAGAAAAGAAGTTAGAAGGGAGTATTGGACGAATTTTACAAATAATATCGGAAATAGTAAAAATATAGGTGATATTTGGAAAGAGGTTAAAAAAGTTAAAGGAAAGAAAATCGATAATGTGGCACACCCGACTCCTGAAAAATTCGCTAACGAGCTAATGAAGAAATGGTCACTCGCGTCAAGCAAAGACAGTATACCTCAGGAAATCAAAGAGGCAGTAAATAAATGGGAAGGGGACAGGAGAGAAGTAATTATGAACGCTTTAAATACAGGGGATAACACTGATGTAATGTTTACTAGGGATGAACTACTTCGAGCTATTAAACATGGGAAATGTACAGCCCCTGGGGAGGACGGAGTAACCTATGATATATTAAACTGTTTGGCAAGCATTGATAATGGTCCACTACTTGATCTATTCAATATGAGTTATCAAGAGGGTCGATTACCCCGAGCATGGAAAACTGCTATCATTATTCCTATCCCTAAGCCTGGAGGAGGATTTAGGCCAGTCTCTTTAACATCTTGTTTTTGCAAAATGATGGAAAGAATGCTTTTAGAAAGATTGCAATATGTTATAGGAGGTAAATTAAGTAATAATTTATATGGGTTCATCAAAGGTAAAGGAACTACTGATGCCGTCATCAAGTGCCTATCACACGATGCTGACTACTGCAGGGCATTTGTCGATCTCAAGGGTGCATTCGATAAAGCCAACGGAGAAATTATACTGCATGAACTAGCAGGTATGGGGGTGTCAGGAAGGATGCTTCATTGGATAGGAGACTATTTACATGGCCGAAGGGCTAAAGTCTCTTATCAAGGAGCATTGTCTGAAGAAGGTAGTTTGGACTTAGGGACACCACAGGGTGGGGTACTAAGTCCAATGTTGTTCAATGTACTATTGAATAGACTTGCAAGTCTAAAATTAGCCGATGGGGTTAAAATTAGAATTTATGCAGACGATATTATGCTACAAAGCAAAACGGTTGATAAAATGCAACAGGCGCTGACTAAATTTGGGAAGTTAACACAGGAACTAGGATTAATAGTAAATGAAGATAAAACAAAATTTCAATGTCGAGCAAGAACTGACAAGCAACTAACAATAAATAACATGAATATAGAAAGAGTAAATAGTTATAAGTACTTGGGTATGTATGTGGGTTATACAGCAGAAGCTAAAGAAGCTGAGGTGAATTATATAACTACACAATGTAAGGCACGAATGCAACCCTTGAGAGCCTTAGCTTGGAGTGGTAACAGTGTCGGTGTTCCTGTACTAAAAATGATGTACATTAGTACTATTAGGTCAGTCAGGGAATATGCCAGTCCTGTCCTTTTTTGCCTTGATGAAGGAAGGTTCGATAAACTTGAAAAAATACAAAACGAGGCTATGAGAATTATTTTAAACTGCCCAAAAAATGCAATGATTGATGCAATGAAGCTTGAAACAATGTTACCGAGCATTAAACATAGAGTAGAACAAACTAATATTGTAGCAGCAATTAGACATGTAAGATTAAAAGGTGGCAACGAACTACTGAAAGACATAAAGGACTGCATGAATAATACTCGCACCTTCTGGAGACAAGGCAAAAAAGGATATATGAAACATTTGGTGAACAAAATACAACATTATGATTTAATAAACAACTGTATTAATTACGAAAATGAACAACCTGTCCCACCATGGGAGGAGAAAGACGTAATTTTAGATATTATGCCATTACAAAAGAAAAAGAACATGTATAATACAATAGAATTAAGAAACATTTATGAAGAGAGAATAAACAAAATGTACACTGGTAAAGTAGCACATGTTTATTGTGATGGGTCGGTAATGGAAAATGGTAGGGCAGGTTGTGGGATTTTAATTAGAGATTACATGCAAGACTCCGACATGTGGCTAGAAACAGAATATAATTATAGGCTAAGCGATAATATATCATCAACTCAGGCTGAATTGTATGCGATATTATATGGACTTAAAGAAATCGAAGGAGGAGAAGGGGATGTAAGCTTCTTTGTTGACAGCAGAGGGGCTCTGGACTCCCTAAACTGTAAAACACCAGTATACGAAAATATTGTTATCCAATGCCGGAATATTGTACATCAACTCCAATTAAAAGGGAGAAAAATTGTGTTTTCATGGATACCATCACATACAGGGATTACCTATAATGAAAAAGTTGATATAATAGCTAAAAATGCTGCTGAAAAAATGGAAATTGATGTACAATGTACCCTATCTTTGAAACAGGTAAAAAACAAAATAAAGAAATGTCAAGAAGTAAAAGAAGCTAGAGATATCGAGTGTAAGTATATAGCCAGGCCTAGTGCCACCATGCATCATTACAGAGAGGTGGTAGATAAAACTAAATTCAATTATGGGAATGTTACAAGTAAGTGGAAAGATTCTGTATGTACTAGGTTAAGACTAGGCTACAAATATTACTGGGAATTAGGCATTAATACTGCAGAGAAGGATAGGAGTTGTAGGCTATGCAATAGGCCAAGATCTCACACCCTTCAACATTATATACTGCAATGTATAACTTTAATAAAATATAGAAATAATACAATTGAAAATGTAACTAAACAGATAATATGGATGTTCAACAGCGGAACTATGTACAACCTTTTAAAAGAATGTAAAATTATAAAACATATAATTTGATGTGTAGCTATGCTCTTCAACTAAACACATGTACATTCTAGTGGTGCCTTACAGGCCACCCTGGGTCAGCGAACCTACGCTCCCTAACCATACAGCTGTATTGTCCTCAATATTCTCGGCTAATGGCTTGATGTACAAGTACCTCCGGATATGCGGCACATCCCTCCCGGAGGACTACTTGCACCTTCCCTCCGAATATTATTTTATGGAAATAAAATAATATGAACCTGAATCTGAACCTGTATGGCTGTATGTTTTGGGTGCTGGGGTCTGGTGACTGGGTCACGACGGTTAGGGTCCCTCTAGGATGTTTAAGGAGGGATTAACACGGTCGGGGCTCAGTTGGGGGTCTTGTGGGACAGCATGCGTGTTTAAAAAACAAAACACAATCTGATCAAGGTCTATAACGGGGACTCATATATTTTAGATATGTCTTTATTATAATACTGTATATACTAAACTTAGGTAGTGTTAAAATTAATCTTCAATATCAATGTATTACTCATCTAACTATATATGTAATGACATAGTTCAAGCCAGAAATAGGGTGAAGATTGCGTATGCACCTTCGCCCTTTTGAGATAATGTAACTATGATACTTGTGTAACATTTGTACTTTTCTCAATAAAACAATCAAATCAAATCAAAATCTCCTCTCTTCTCTCTCTCTCCGCTCCTCTCCTCTCCTCTCCTCTCCTCTCCTCTCCTTTTTTCTCCTAAATTTTCAGATTTAGAGGAGCTAGTGTTTACAGAAAATTATGATGTGATTGGCATAACAGAATCTTGGCTCAATACAGAAGATAGAGACTTTTTAGCAGAGTATTCACTTCCCGGTTATGTAATGTTTGAGAAAAGCCGAATAAATCGAAATGGAGGTGGCGTTTTACTTTATATCAAAGAAAGTCTTAACCCTACCCTCTTGTCAAAACCTCAAATTGTGAACGTCGACGCATCTTTTGTGCTAATAAAGAATAATAAAGGTGCAAAAATAATACTTGCATTAATATACAGACCTCCAGCTCAATCAGTGCAAACTGACCGAGAAATTTATGAACAAATTGCAGATGTAAGTAACTCACAAGATACCGTAATTTTTGGCGACTTTAATTTACCTGTGACCAAGTGGGGCGATACTCTTACTTCACACTCCGGACATGACTTGTATACGAACTTGCAAGAGAGTTCGCTTTATCAATTTGTTCGAACGCCGACCCGTGGTAATAACGTTCTTGACATTGTACTTGCAACAAAAGAAGAATTAATAGAGAATTTGAATGTTGGTGATGAATTCAGTAACAGCGACCATCGTACGATAACTTTCACTTTAAAGTTTACTAGTAACGAACCAAATAGTAGCATCGAAAAAGTCCCTAATTTCAAGAAAGCAAACTTCCATAAACTTAGAGCTATGTTTAAAGAAACTGACTGGAGCTTTTTAATTAACAATAATGACATAAATACATCTTGGAAGTTATTCGAAACCACTTACCTAAAAGCAGTGCAAGACTGCATACCATCGAAAATACAGATATTTCAAACTGCCTGCTTGCTAAAACAAATTTGCTGATGATAGATTAAAATCCTCACAAAATGACGAAGAACGGGTGAAATTTGTAGAGCTACGACGCAAAGCCAAAAAGTTAATTAAGCAAAGTAAAAAGACCTTAGAGTTACATATTGCGAATCAAAGTAAAACAAACCCGAAAGAATTCTATAGTTATATCAGAAAGAAAAAAGTAGTTACTTCAACTGTTGGACCGTTAGTCGATGAAAATGGAGAATACACCAAAGACGAAGTACAAATGAGTAATGCCCTCAATACCTTCTTTGCATCAGTTTTTACAACAGAAGACCTCAGTGATATCCCTACACCATCGCCGATTCAGATTGATAATTCAGATGTTCTAAGCAATATCACCGTTACAGAGAGAGAAGTATTGAATTGTTTAGATAAACTCAAGGTAAATAAAACGCCTGGACCTGATACAATCTCGCCTAGAGTTCTAAAGGAAGCTAAGGATGAGCTCTCCAAACCACTGACATTACTATTCAATAAATCCTTGCAGTCTGGAACTATGCCTGATCAGTGGAAGCTAGCCAACGTAACACCGATATTAAAAAAAGGCAGCAAATCCCTACCCAGTAACTATCGTCCAATTAGCTTAACCTCAGTTGTATGTAAAATGCTAGAAACGGTCATACGAGACAGACTCGTAAATCACTTAGAGGAAAATAACATACTTAAAGATACTCAACACGGCTTTCGTAAAAAACGTTCCTGTTTAACAAACCTCTTAGACTTCTTCCACGATATCCTCAACCTCTACGATGAGAGTAAAGCTGTAGATATTATATACCTTGATTTTCAAAAGGCCTTTGACAAAGTTCCCCACAAACGTTTACTGCTAAAACTAAAAGCGCATGGAATACAAGACGGTGTGTTGAAATGGATAGAAAATTGGCTCAGCGACAGAAAGCAAAGAGTAGTCATAAACGGTAAGGCATCTAAATGGACCAATGTAAGTAGCGGGGTACCCCAGGGATCGGTACTAGGACCAATTCTCTTTCTAATTTACATCAACGACATAGATGAGGGCCTCACCTGTACAATCTCAAAATTTGCTGACGATACAAAAATTGCAAATAGCGTACTCTCAAAAGAACAAGTTGACGATATGCAACACAATCTAGATAAATTGTCATGTTGGGCCCAAATTTGGCAAATGAGTTTCAATGCGGATAAATGTAAAGTACTACATATCGGATACCTAAATGAGAAAGCAAACTACTCGATGAATGGCACTCAGCTTAAGAATGTAAACAGAGAAACCGATCTGGGAGTAACAATATCGAGTAACCTAAAACCGAGTCAACAATGTTCAGAAGTTGTTAAGAAGGCAAACAAAATAATTGGCTTTATAGGCAGGTCATTTGAGCATAAATCCAAAGAAGTTATCCTAACCCTTTACAATTCCTTAGTCCGCCCTCTTCTGGAATACTGCGTTCAATCCTGGTGCCCTTTTTACCAAAAAGATATAAACAAGCTAGAACGAGTTCAACGTAGAGTTACCAAAATGATACCTAGCCTAAAGAACAAACCATACGAAGAGCGTCTTAGAGAATTAAATCTATTTCCTTTAATCCAGCGCAGATTAAGAGGTGACTTAATTCAAGTGTTCAAAATCATCAAAGGCATCGACAATATGAACTGTAGTAAGTACTTCACTATCGACCAATCTAATTACACACGGGGAAACGGTTGCAAAATTATTGGTAAATCTTTTAACTCGCACGAATCTAAGAATTTCTTCTTCAATCGAGTTGTCAACTTGTGGAATGGGCTTCCCCGAAACGTTATAGACTGCATCACCGTTGATTCATTTAAACTCCGCCTATACAAATATCTCGCTTCAAACCCGCGACTGACTGCGTTTGTAAATTAATAACTTTATTTTATCCCCCCCTCAGTTACTAACCCATCTGTCCCCTACTAACTTCCTAATCCTGCCACAGACATTAGTTCCAGGGCAGTAATTCCCTTTCCAATGTTCCCTTACCCACTCTAAACCACTGTTTGGACACTTGATCCTCAGTGTTTTGGAGGACAAGCAACCTAGAAGGGTCACTAGATCTGTTGTTGCTTGATTTCCTTTGTACTCCTTTGTACTCCTCTCCTCTCCTCTCCTCTCCTCTCCTCTCCTCTCTCTCAACATAACCACATATCCCAAACCTGGTAGCTATAGTGTCAGAGTTGTTGTCCCATATGGTTGCGGATCCTGGCCAACATGATGACCCCGGGATAGTGGTTCAGCTTCTTGTTGGTCATCATAACCGGTATCACACCACCGATGTTTCCGGCAATTTTCGAGGAGCATATTGTTTTCGTGTAATATTTTGAGGCTCTTTCGCATTGGAATCGGAAACTAGACTGAAGGTAGATTGTGCTTGGTGGCTGTTGAAGGTAGATTGTGCTTGGTGGCTGTTGAAGGTAGATTGTGCTTGGTGGCTGTTGAAGGTAGATTGTGCTTGGTGGCTGTTGAAGGTAGATTGTGCTTGGTGGCTGTTGAAGGTAGATTGTGCTTGGTGGCTGTTGAAGGTAGATTGTGCTTGGTGGCTGTTGAAGGTAGATTGTGCTTGGTGGCTGTTGAAGGTAGATTGTGCTTGGTGGCTGTTGAAGGTAGATTGTGCTTGGTGGCTGTTGAAGGTAGATTGTGTTTGGTGGCTGTTGAAGGTAGATTGTGCTTGGTGGCTGTTGAAGGTAGATTGTGCTTGGTGGCTGTTGAAGGTAGATTGTGCTTGGTGGCTGTTGAAGGTAGATTGTGCTTGGTGGCTGTTGAAGGTAGATTGTGCTTGGTGGCTGTTGAAGGTAGATTGTGTTTGGTGGCTGTTGAAGGTAGATTGTGCTTGGTGGCTGTTGAAGGTAGATTGTGCTTGGTGGCTGTTGAAGGTAGATTGTGCTTGGTGGCTGTTGAAGGTAGATTGTGCTTGGTGGCTGTTGAAGGTAGATTGTGCTTGGTGGCTGTTGAAGGTAGATTGTGCTTGGTGGATGTTGAAGGTAGATTGTGCTTGGTGGCTGTTGAAGGTACATTGTGCTTGGTGGCTGTTGAAGGTAGATTGTGCTTGGTGTCTGTTGAAGGTAGATTGTGCTTGGTGGCTGTTGAAGGTAGATTGTGCTTGGTGGATGTTGAAGGTAGATTGTGCTTGGTGGCTGTTGAAGGTAGATTGTGCTTGGTGGCTGTTGAAGGTAGATTGTGCTTGGTGTCTGTTGAAGGTAGATTGTGCTTGGTGGCTGTTGAAGGTAGATTGTGTTTGGTGGCTGTTGAAGGTAGATTGTGCTTGGTGGCTGTTGAAGGTAGATTGTGCTTGGTGGCTGTTGAAGGTAGATTGTGCTTGGTGGCTGTTGAAGGTAGATTGTGCTTCGTGGCTGTTGAAAGTAGATTGTGTTTGGTGGCTGTTGAAGGTAGATTGTGCTTGGTGGCTGTTGAAGGTAGATTGTGCTTGGTGGCCGTTGAAGGTAGATTGTGCTTGGTGGCTTTTGAAGGTACATTGTGCTTGGTGGCTGTTGAAGGTAGATTGTGCTTGGTGGCTGAATTCTGATAGGAATTTGTACATTTTTCTCGGTTCCTCCAATATCCCACTTCACAAGGAGGTAAGGTACACTCGGATACCATAGTCTGTAGCCCACTCATATACTGTATATAGTCGTGGACTTTACCTATTTAGAATTATGGAAATATATCTCTGGAAACGAATTGATGAATATAATTTTCTATTCATCAACTATAAAACTGTGCATACTATTTACTGAAAAGCAAGTTACATTCACATTTCAAACCAATTAGTTATACTTGCATAAACAAAACATAAGAGGGCTCACGATTTCTTATGAGTGGGCTAGAAACTATGGTATCCGATTTATTTTTTTATTTTTTCTATGTGATTGAGGGAGGCAAAAGGCAGAACTGCCTATAGCGAGTGCCTCCCCCATAGTTGAAAGAATGACAGGGCCAAAATCAAGGGACGTTCGAGCCAAAATGCCTGGACACACGGAGTTTGAAGCAATTTAAGTCGTAGGAAGAGGGAAAGACTGATTCTGGGAGAGAGTTCCAGAGCTCAGCTGTTGAGTAGAAGAAAGACAGAGTAACGTTGTACTCTTGGGTTGGAGAGTTGCACAGAGTAGGGGTGGGATTGAGTTGCAAGACGGGTACCACGTGCCCTACGTAAAGGAGGTGGTATACAATTTATCCCGTTAACCCTATCACGTTCTTGACGCAATTTTGAGCCTATTAGGGATACTTTAAATCCTTTGTTACCATCAGGGGTATTTAGAAACCTTTAGTTTAGTTACTTTAACCTCTGCAGTTGTCTTTAGTTAGCTGTGGGCAGAAAACTAATTTTGGAGAGGTAATTATAAGAGTGAGAGAACTCTATTTCTTATTGCTAATCTGGCAACCTCTGCGTCATATGGTCGTGAGAGGGTTAATACACTTCTGGGTGCTAGTTTTTCATTGACTTGCTCTAAACCAATTCGATGAGATACGGCTAACATATAATTAGGAACATACTTGTGCATTGAGAGTTGCTATGAGAATGTAAATCACCAGAGAAGTCCACTCACGATTCAGCTTGAGAAAAGCATATGCTACCCTTTGTATCGCCCTGTATTTCGATTCTTGATTTATTTGATCTATTTGCTCTATTCGCTCAGGCCCATTCCCCATTTGTTTTCGATTTTTTTATTTTTTTATTATGATACCCTGAGGAATATATTGACACCGAACTATACATATTTAAGGGGAGATATCCACTTGAGGGCGTTTTTTTCGGGACTCCTTTCTCCCTCATGTTTAGCCCCATTGTTTTTCTAATTTTAAGACGTTCGCCCCATTATTTTGATGATTTTAAGAACTTTCAACCCATTTCTCTCAATTTTAAGACCTTTTGTGCAATTTAGGTGTCGATTTTATCCTGGCGAGCGATAGCGAGCCTGTAATTTAAGAGATACCGGCTTTCAGCCGGGACATTTTTCTACCGACAAATGTACAAATTTATCTTGAAAGGGGCTCAAGGGGGTGGATTGATGGGGGTGGATCCAAAAGCTTGATGTATATCTAGAGACCAAACTAAATACCTCTCCTTAACGCCTTGTACTGCAAACCTGTGTATATCCAAAGACCTTTTATTTTGAGAGCCACCTAGGAAAGAAAGTACCATATAAAAGTATTCTAGAGGAGCAGCTTAAGGGGAGATTTCCACTTGAGGGATTATTTTCTTTACCCCTTTCTCCCTCATGTTTAGCCCCATTGTTTTTTTTAGATTGTAAGACGTTCGCCCCATTAGTTTGGCGATTTTAAGAACTTTCACCCCATTTATGTCACTTTTAAGACCTTTCATGCTATTTAGGTGTCGATTTTTTTCTTGGCGAGCAATAGCGAGCCTGTAATTTAAGAGGAGCCGGCCTTCGGCCGGGACATTTTTCTACCGAAAAATGTACAAATTTATCTTGAAAGGGGGTCAAGGGGGTGTAATTTCAAGCTAGATGGAAGTCTAGGAAACACACTAAAAACCTCCCCTTAACCCCTCGAGGATTATGACGCGTTTCAACAGTTTATTCTGGCTATTACTAGACGATTTTATTCAAGTTAAGGGGAGGTTTCTAGTTTGTTTCCTACTCCTCCAGCAATCTTATAATGTCACCCCCTTGACCCCTTTTCAAGATAAATTTGTACATTTTTCGGTAGAAAAATGTCCCGGCCGAAGGCCGATTACTCTTAAATTACAGGCTCGCTATCGCTCGCCAGGATAAAATCGACACCTAAATTGCACGAAAGGTCTTAAAAGTGACATAAATCGGGCAAAAGTTCTTAAAATTGCCAAACTAATGTGGCGAACGTCTTAAAATCTCAAAAGCAATGAGGCTAAACATGCGGGAGAAAGGGGCAAATAAAAAAATCCCTCAAGTGGAAATCTCCCCTTAAGAAGCCATTGTGAGACTTGCGACCATGTTTACCCCTTTGACTGGCAGAGGGCCTTCCTGAACTGTAGAGAATCGTCTAAGAGTAGCCAAAGTAAACTCCTGTAACGCCTCATGGTCCTCAAAGGGTTAATAATTGTGTGTTGAAGTCATATTGTCCAGCTTATCCCGTGGAACTACTTCGTAAGGTAACTGACTGATGCCACGTTTGTTTTCTTAAGGGGAGATAGGTCGCTTTTCTAGACCCCCCCCCCCCCCTTCTCCCTCATGTTTAGCCCCATATGTTTAAGGTCGCTTTTCTAGACCTCCTCCCTCATGTTTAGCCCCATATGTTTTTGAGATTATATGACGTTCGCCCTATTAATGTGGTGATTCTAAGACCTTTCACCCCATTTCGTTGTCAATTTTAGGACCTTTCGTGCCATTCAGGTGTCAATTTTTTCCTGCCGAGCGATAGCGCTAGTCTGTGATTTTAGGAGGAACCGGCCTTCGGCCAGGAAATTTTTCTACCAAAAAAATGTACAAAATTATCTTGAAGGGGGGTCTATGGAGTGTTTTTTAAAGCTTGATGGAGGTCTAGGGAAGAAACTAACAAACATGACATATACATAGAACGCACGACCAAAATATAAACCCTGTCCCTTTAATGTTTGTGTAATTATATACGTGCATGTACTTTTGAGCCAGTGTATGTTTGTGCATATATAATGTATTGTATTTGTGTCGGCGTATTCGCTCACGTTTGTGTTAGGTATGTTTGTGATACTGCGTGTATATTGGTATGTGTATATGCAATATTGATGTAGGCTACGTGTGTATAACTGTGTGTGTTTATATCCCCCCTCTCGTGTGTGTGTGTGTGTGTGTGTGTGTGTTCATATATATCCCTCATAGGTATGTGTCCATGTGCTTGTTTATCCTCCCATGTGTGTGCGTTAGTGGGCATACCTCCCGTATTACAGTGTGTACGTAATTATGTATCTCGCCCATTTGTGTGCATGTTCTTGAAATTCCCTCCCATGTGTGTGCGTGTATTCTTCCCGTGTGTGTGTGCGTTTTTGTGTATCCCTACCATGTGCGTGTGCTTGTATCCCTCTCATGTGTGTGTGTGTGCGTACATGTGCTTGTATATCCCTCCCCTCATGTTGTTTGTATTAATCACTCCCATATTTGTGTGTGCTTGTGTTTCCCTCTCGTGTGTGTGAGAGAGTGTATGTGTATGTGTGTGTATATATATCCTCCCCATCAGTCTATATATGATAAGTGCAGGAGTCACGTGGATCTTAGGGCTGCCACCGCCAACATGTAAAAGTTGTGGTTTCATTGTTGATCTGTTCGTATAAGGCGAGGCTCTGAGGGGTGAGAGACGCGGGCCCTCACACCTGTTCTAGCTACACAGACCTCGCTTCTTGGAACTCTAACCCAACATCTATTGACTTGTGATTCTAATAATAATACTCATAATAATAATGATGATGATAATAATCCTAATAATAATAATCATAATCATAATAATATAAATAATTATATATAATAATAATTAGCATAATAATAAGAATGAATTATAAATTACTGTTTTTATATTAGTATTTGCTAATAATTAAAATATTAATATTAATATTTATTAGGAAGAGATCAAAGTAACAAATTATAACTGTAAGATGAAGGTTCGTCCTGGGTCTTCCTTTTTTTCCTCCGTATAATTTATAATTATCATAATTTTCAAACCTAGTAGTAAGATTATTCGGAAGAGGCAGCCGACAGGAGTGTAAAGTCACAGGTCGCCAACCTATCGTGTTTTAAGGAGAGGTTTGGGTGTTTGGACCTCCTCCCTCATGTTTAACTCCATTAGTTAAAACAAATGTAAGACGTGCATTCCATTAGTTTGCGGATTTTAAGAGCTTTTGTTCCATTTAGGTGTTTATTTTTTCCTGGCGAGCGATCGTGAGGCTGTAATCTAGAGGGAACCGGCCTTAGACCGAGACATTTCTAAAAAAACAAAAAACAAAAAACAAAAAAAAGTTTATCTCGGAGGGGGTCTTGGGGGTATATTTTTAAAGCTGGGTGGATATCTTCGGAGGAAACTAAGGAAAATAATAAATTAATAAATAAATTAACAAATACAGTATATAAACATTTCTCCTTAAGAGGTCAGCTGATTGACCCGAATGCCGGCCGGCGCCTACATATCTCACGTAGGTAGACGCTCTGACCTGTTCAAGCCTTAACCCTTTCACTACCAGGGATCTCTAGGGTTTTAGTTCACTTAGATTTAGACGACTTTATGCGGCTTAGGAAGGATCTGTGGCAGGTAAAGGGGGTATTTGTGATAGTCTGTATGCTCTTAATGGATACACGTCTATCTTATTTTTACTTTTGGTAACTTCTTCGAAACGCTTGACAAAACTTTGCTTTCTAGTTTATTCTTCTGTGATACAATGTACATTAATGGTTTTCCGTTTCGTATAATGGTATCTATTTTATCACTTCCACGTCTATGGGGCAGGAAGACCCCCATTGAGATGGAGAGACTGTGTAAGAAAGGCTTTGGATGATAGAGGAATGACTATAGATCAGGCAGGGGAAGTGGTGGTGGACAGGAGTGAATGGAGAATGCTTGTGAATAGTTGAGTGAACACATGGTCATTTGGAGTAAGGGGTCGGGCGCAAGTTCGACTAGATAATAGTCCATCAGGCGCCTGGCCCGGGGGGACGATTAATATGAAGGGTGTGCCTGGAAGTGTGGTGGGAGGGCTTGTGGCTTTGGCTCCGCTGCATGTCTGCCTGCCGAGATCGGAACCTCTCCGGGTGGTCAGGGGCCGGGGAGTGCTGGAGCGACCTTGGTAACCCTGGTCTCTGGGTCTTCTCCTGGGTGACCTGGATGTGTGTGAGTTTGTGTTTTTTATCTGTGTTTATTTTTTGTTTTATGTTGTTTTTTTGTTTTCCCTGTTCTTGCTCTGTCTTGAGTCGGCTACCCCCAAAATGGGGATTGGGCCTGAGCATATAGATAGATAGATAGATAGACGTCTATCTTTATTATTCACAGATATTAATTTGTATGTACTTTTTATTTTTCAGTATTTGTATAGTTTATGTATGGAAAGTAATTGTCTAGCAAGTATATTTTTACATAATTTCTTCGATTCCTAAGAGCAAAACATTGCGAATTTGTGATGCATATGTTGTCTCTTATTGAATGTTACTTAATATAATCTTACTTGGGAGATAAGCTATTTATAATCCGGCATATTTGGAGGAAAGGTAATTATTGTGTTTATATCAAATTGCATGATGGAATTTGCTAGCGAATATATTTTTGACGCATGATCGTATATCTCCGAGATTTTATTCCTACGTTCAGACAAATATTTAAGGTTTTATAAATTAATGGGTATCGGTAATAGAGACCTTCCAATATGTGACGAGAAACTAAATGTGCATATTTTTATCGTCAGGTCTTTGACGTTTTTTTTTTTTTTTTTTTTTTTTTTTTCTGGCAGTCTTAATTTGTCTGTTTGTTTCCCTTATCTTTCTTTCATTCTTTCTTCCTCTCTTTCTCGCTTTTTGTCTGTCTGTCTGTCTTGTTGGCTTGCTTGTCGACTGGCTTTTTGGCTTGCTGGCTTTCTGGTTTGCCGGCTAGCTTTCTGGCTTGCTGTTTTTTTTTGCTTGCTTTCTGGCTTGCTTGCTGGATGGCTTTTTGGCTGGCTGGCTCTCTGGCTTTCTGACCTACTTGCTTTATCTATTGTAGCCTATATATCGATTCCTTGTCAGTCACTTGCCAAACTTCCCTTATAATTTTGTAAATATACCTTACGAACAGTTCACATGACTATTCTGTTCTAATCTTAGTTCTCCCAATAAAAAACGGATCTACTGCACTAACTAAATTCATTACTGGAGTATTGTAAGATACCTGAATCAATAGCCTGATATTTGTCTTTTTAACCCTTTGACGCATTTTGACCGCGTCCTCTGGCTATTATTAAAGTATTGTATACAGCTTAGGAAGGATCTGTTGGCATTATAATGGTACAGACCATTCCAGTTTAATGGTTCAATTCATGTGACCCAGATGGCTTTCTTCCCCAAGTTGTGGGAGATGAAATCACACTTGTTTTTGTATAAATCTTCAATAAATCACTAGAAACAGGAGAGGTCCCTTTAGATTGGAAACTGGCCAATGTGAACCTAATCGTTTTGAAGGGCTGATACTATAGTCTATTCGCTGTAAGTAGGCGAGAAATCATGATTTCTAACCTCTGTAACTAAACAAACGACTAGAGTAATCGAGCTAATATGTCTACTATTTGGGAAGAGTCAGTGAAGGAACAGATGTGGAAATTTACATCCAATTTGCTCTAGCCCTTTTTGAGTTACAGAGAATAGAGGTCATGATTTATCGCCTACTTACAGCGAATATACTATAGTTTACAGATTTCCAACATGGTTTCCGATAACACCGTTCATATCTTCCAATTTGCTGGGAATTTTCCATGAAATGCTAAGTGAATATGATAAATGTAGAGCCATAGACATCCTTTACTTAGATTTTCATAAAGCTTTTGACAAAGTGTCTCATTGTAAGCTAATGTCAAAGGTGGGTGCGCTAGCTTTCGGTACAGAGGTCACACAATGGATAGAAAGTTGGCTAACAGGTAGACAGCAACAAGTGGCAATCAATGGCGTTTCTTCTGAGTGGACTCCAGTCACTTCTAGAGTTCCATAGGGATTTGTCCTCGGTCCATTGCTGTTTATAATATATGCAAATTGGTCTGTTGAGGGTGATCTCCAAGTTTGGAGATGACATTAAACTTGGATAGAATGTGAAGGACCCTAAAGGGGTTCAACATCTCAGGATGGATATGTCAAGATCCATACATGGGTGAATGGTCTGAGACATGGCAGATGCCACTCTTGGAAAAGTGCAAGGTGATGCATATTGGCCAAGCAAACTCCAAGTCTGGCCACTCGCTATTGGGAAATACTCTGGAAGTGACTGACTTGGAAAGGGATTTGAGTGTTCTGATTTGCAGTGACCTAAATTTGTCCAAGCAGTGCATTGAAGTATAGATGAAAGCTCTGCAGCGAGTGTAGTGCACTACACAATATCTCTCTTCGAGTATCTCCCAGGAATGGATCACCAAGGTCTTTGGGATACTAACTATTCCTCGTAACACCTTGTAACTCTCTGTCACCTGTATATCAATACCACGACCAAGACTGAATGCCGCCATAGTTGCATAAATTATTATTCACAAAGTTCAAGGTTGATAGTAATGGAACTTGAGTTAAAGGTTAAGTTGAATATTATAGTGTAGGCTATGTGTATAACTATAGTTTGGCATCCTTGTAGCATAATAAGTATTTAGCTCTTTCAAAATAACTACAATACGTACCGGTACTTTACATCGTGGGATCAATTTTGTTTTACCATTTCAGTACCGGCGATATCGTTTATATGTTATTTCAGCTACGTATAGACAATTTTATGAAGATCAGGAAGGACATATGGTGGCTAAATGGCTTGTTTGAGATAGTCTGTAGCCTGTGTGATGTGTAGGTGTCATTCCCAAGCTGAATAAAACCGTCCAATAGTTGCCAGAATATAATGAAAAAGACGTCACCGGTACTGAGTGGGTAAAGTGAGTGTGACAAATATAATCAAACATATGTGGCGTATTGATAGCACACTCAGCTCACAACTTAGAGGTCTCGGGTTCGATTCCCTACCTGGACGTGTCAGATAGGTAAGTTTCCTAACACCCAAGGCCTTCGTTCACCAAGCAGTAAAGAGGAAATAGGAATCTTGTTATTGAGTTTGGCCCCCAGCCCTTTCCTTGATTTGCCGAGTGTTGTTGTGGTTGTTGTTGTTGTTGTTGTTGTTGTTGTTGTTGTTGTTGTTGTTGTTAGAGAAAGCAAATTGTATCCTGAAATAGACATCAGTAAATAAGTGAAGGAAAGATAACGGTTGACTCAGAGGGAACGCTAAAAAAACACAAAATATATTCTTCTTCACTTGTTTAATTTAAGGGGAGACCAGTTTATCCTGAAACAGACCCATATGGGGCAATTAACTGTTGTAAAGTGTTGCGAGCTCTAGTGAATTCATCGGGAAGCACTGGTTTTCATTGATTTGTCTTGACATATGTTACGGAAAGATAATTATTAGTATGAATAATTTTGAGTGTATTCTATTAAGCTATAGTTTATAAATATGAACAATTAACAGTGTTATGCCAAATTTGTTTGTATGTCACTCACACTCCTTATTTCTTCCATGCATGTACATAATCACGGAGCGGATACAAATTCATGTTGGCAACTGTACGCCCGCCAAAAGGTCTTATAATGATATGGCTACTTTGGTCTTATATTATCTTATTTATTTTGTTATGTATTTTCATTATGTGTTATTTATATATTTCCAAACATGTATTTATTTACTTTGTGTAGCATTGGCGAGGAAATACACTGACTGTACCTCCTTTAGTTACATAACGTTTGTATATTCTAGCCATTGTTACATAACGTTTGTATATTCTAGCCATTGTTACATAACGTTTGTATATTCTAGCCATTGTTACATAACGTTTGTATATTCTAGCCATTGTTACATAACGTTTATATATTCTAGCCATTGTTACATAACGTTTGTATATTCTAGCCATTGTTACATAACGTTTGTATATTCTAGCCATTATTACATAACGTTTGTATATTCTAGCCATTATTACATAACGTTTGTATATTCTAGCCATTGTTACATAACGTTATATATTCTAGCCATTGTTACATAACGTTTATATATTCTAGCCATTGTTACATAACGTTTGTATATTCTAGCCATTGTTACATAACGTTTGTATATTCTAGCCATTGTTACATAACGTTTATATATTCTAGCCATTGTTACATAACGTTTGTATATTCTAGCCATTGTTACATAACGTTTGTATATTCTAGCCATTATTACATAACGTTTGTATATTCTAGCCATTATTACATAACGTTTGTATATTCTAGCCATTGTTACATAACGTTATATATTCTAGCCATTGTTACATAACGTTTATATATTCTAGCCATTGTTACATAACGTTTGTATATTCTAGCCATTGTTACATAACGTTTATATATTCTAGCCATTGTTACATAACGTTTGTATATTCTAGCCATTGTTACATAACGTTTATATATTCTAGCCATTGTTACATAACGTTTATATATTCTAGCCATTGTTACATAACGTTTGTATATTCTAGCCATTATTACATAACGTTTGTATATTCTAGCCATTGTTACATAACGTTTATATATTCTAGCCATTGTTACATAACGTTTATATATTCTAGCCATTGTTACATAACGTTTGTATATTCTAGCCATTGTTACATAACGTTTGTATATTCTAGCCATTGTTACATAACGTTTGTATATTCTAGCCATTGTTATGCCTGAGTGTAGTTATTATAAAGAAGAATAACACTTTCAACCAGATGACGTCAATTTGGGGTTTATTCTGAATACCTCAGGCAAATGTTATGCAACTTAGGAAAGGCCTGTGAGAATTAGAGGGGTAGATTAGGAAAGACCTGTCAGAATTAGTGGGGTATATTAGGAAAGACCTGTCAGAATTAGAGGGGTATATTAGGAAAGACCTGTTAGAATTGGTAGGGTATATTAGGAAAAAACAGTCAGAATTAGAGGTGTATATTAGGAGAGACCTGTCAGAATTAGAGGGGTATCTTTTGAAAGACCTGTCAGAATTAGAGGGGTATATTAGGAAAGACCTTTTAGAATTAGAGGGGTATATTAGGAAAGACCTTTTAGAATTAGTGGGGTACATTAGGAAAGACCTGTCAGAATTAGAGGGGTACCGGTACATTAGGAAAGACCTGTTAGAATTAGAGGGGTATATTAGAAAAGGCCTGTCAGAATTAGTGGGGTATATTAGGAAAGACCTGTTAGAATTAAAGGGGTATATTAGGAAAGACCTGTCAGAATTAGAGGGGTACATTAGGAAAGACCTGTTAGAATTAGAGGGCTACATTAGGACAGACCTGTTAGAATTAGAGGGGTATGTTAGGAAAGACCTGTTAGAATTAGAGGGGTATATTAGGAAAGACCTGTTAGAATTAGAGGGGTATGTTAGGAAAGACCTGTTAGAATTAGAGGGGTATGTTAGGAAAGACCTGTCAGAATTAGTGGGGTATGTTAAGAAAGACCTGTCAGAATTAGTGGGGTATGTTAGGAAAGACCTGTTAGAATTAAAGGGGTATATTAGGAAAGACTTGTTAGAATTAGAGGGGTATATTAGGAAAGACCTGTTAGAATTAGAGGGGTATATGAGGGAAGACCTGTCAGAATTAAAGGGGTATATTAGGGAAGACCTGTTAGAATTAGAATGGTATGTTAGAATTAGAGGGGTATATTAGGAAAGACCTGTCAGAATTAGTGGTGTATGTTAGGAAAGACCTGTCAGAATTAGTGGGATATATTAGGAAAGACCTGTTAGAATTAGTGGGGTATGTTAGGAAAGACCTGTCAGAATTAGTGGGGTATGTTAGGAAAGACCTGTCAGAATTAGTGGGGTATATTAGGGAAGACCTGTTAGAATTAGAGGGGTATGTTAGGAAAGACCTGTTAGAATTAGTGGGGTATGTTAGGAAAGACCTGTCAGAATTAGTGGGGTATGTTAGGAAAGACCTGTCAAAATTAGTGGGGTATGTTAGGAAAGACCTGTCAGAATTAGTGGGATATATTAGGAAAGACCTGTTAGAATTAGTGGGGTATGTTAGGAAAGACCTGTCAGAATTAGTGGGGTATGTTAGGAAAGACCTGTCAGAATTAGTGGGATATATTAGGAAAGACCTGTTAGAATTAGAGGGGTATATTAGGAAAGACCTGTTAGAATTAGTGGGGTATGTTAGGAAAGACCTGTCAGAGTGGGGTATGTTAGGAAAGACCTGTCAGAATTAGTGGGATATGTTAGGAAAGACCTGTCAGAATTAGTGGGATATGTTAGGAAAGACCTGTCAGAATTAGTGGGATATATTAGGAAAGACCTGTTAGAATTAGTGGGGTATGTTAGGAAAGACCTGTCAGAATTAGTGGGGTATGTTAGGAAAGACCTGTCAGAATTAGTGGGATATGGTAGGAAAGACCTGTTAGAATTAGAGGGGTATATTAGGAAAGACCTGTTAGAATTAGTGGGGTATGTTAGGAAAGACCTGTCAGAATTAGTGGGGTATGTCAGGAAAGACCTGTCAGAATTAGTGGGGTATGTTAGGAAAGACCTGTCAGAGTGGGGTATGTTAGGAAAGACCTGTCAGAATTAGTGGGATATAATTAGGAAAGACCTGTTAGAATTAGAGGGGTATATTAGGAAAGACCTGTCAGAATTAGTGGGATATATTAGGAAAGACCTGTCAGAATTAGTGGGATATATTAGGAAAGACCTGTCAGAATTAGAGATGTATATTAGGATAGACCTGTCAGAATTATATATATATTTTTTTTTTACCGAAAAATTTACAAATTCGTCTAGAAGGGGGGGGGGGGGATCTTGGGGATGATTTTATAAGCTTGATGGAGGTCTAGGGAGGAAACTAAACAAATAATAAATATATAAATGGTCCAACAAATAAACCCCTCCTCCCTTAAGGGGGGTGACCTGTTTTTGTTCTGTCCTTTTCTATCTTTCTCTGGCTTGTATCCATTTGGCCTCATTCAGCCTACTGTTTTAAGACGTTTATCCCCATCCAGGTGTCAATTTTTTGCTGGTGAGCGGTAGCGAGCCAGCATATTTTTTATTTTTGTTTGACAGCAGGCTAAATTTGTACATTTTTCGATAGAATAATTTCTCCGGCGAAGCCGGATTTCTTCATATAATGCTGGCTCGCTATCGCTCGCCAAGAAGAAATCGACGCCTAGATGGGGATAAACGTCTTAAAATAGTTGGCTGAATGGGGCCGAATGGATACAAGCCAGAGAAAGAGAGAAAAGGAGAGAAATAACAAAAAGCAGGTCACCCCCCTTAAGTCGTATATGTTTGGTCTGTCCATCCAATGTAAAGCTTCTTGGGTTTCGTTTTACTCCGGTATTAATTCATGTCATGGTTTATATTTAATGATATGCTTTGTCTTTTTAATATCCGTTCGTGTACAGCATTTGTCTCTTTCCCTTCTTGATTACCCAATTATTTATATTCTCTTTCTTTCTTTCTTTTCAGGTTCGTTGATTAACCCTTCAAAATACGATCACGGTTTTCGTCCTTTAATTTGAAGGTCAGTGGATTACTTGAGAACAATAGGCCTACTACTCCTTTGATTTATAGAGGACATTCCAAACTTGAGTACAATCGTCGAAGACCAACTAAAATCCGATAAAAAAGGCGCCCTCAAAAACTGAAGGGGTTAATGTGTTTGGCCATACTTAGCTTCCTTTCTTATTTCTTATGTTTCTCTAAATCCCCAACACTTTCTTAACCCTTTCAGTATTCGAGGACGTGTTTATTTATATACAGTATATTTTTTTATTTTTATTTTTATTTTTTTTACCGAGATTGAACTCCTCACCTCAAATAATGTTTTCCAGGTTGTGACTATATGAAGCTACTTAAAGATGCAAAGGAGGTGCGTGGCTCAGTAAGAGGACCTACTAGTCGATTTGGGGTCCGAGTAGGAAATGTGTCAAGGGAAGGGAATACATTTTGAGGTCAACGGGAAAGTCATAGGAAGGATGCATGCTAGGTAAAGTCACAGGAAGGATGCATGCTAGGTAAAGTCATACGAAGGATGCATGCTAGGTAAAGTCATAGGAAGGATGCATGCTAGGTAAAGTAATAGGAAGGATGCATGCTAGGTAAAGTCATAGGAAGGATGCATGCTAGGTAAAGTCATAGGAAGGATGCATGCTAGGTAAAGTCATAGGAAGGATGCATGCTAGGTAAAGGTGTTATACAAGTTGTAATGTCAAACGAAGGATATTATACAAATGCATAGTTCAATCTATAGAGAGAGAGTGTGAGTGAGTGAGTGAGTGAGATGGTACTATAGGGAATCGTTAGTAGACCATGCATCTATTCCAAGGGTACACTCAAGACAAACAAGCAAAGAGAGAGAGAGAGAGAGAGAGTGTTCAAGAGAGTGTGCGAGAAGAGAGAGAGAGAGAGAGAGAGAGAGAGAGAGAGAGTGAGTGAGATGGTACTATAGGGAATCGTTAGTAGACCATGCATCTATTCCAAGGGTACACTCAAGACAAACAAGCAAAGAGAGAGAGAGAGAGAGAGTGTTCAAGAGAGTGTGCGAGAAGAGAGAGAGAGAGAGAGAGAGAGAGAGAGAGAGAGAGAGAGAGAGAGAGAGAGAGAGAGAGTGAGTGAGATGGTACTATAGGGAATCGTTAGTAGACCATGCATCTATTCCAAGGGTACACTCAAGACAAACAAGCAAAGAGAGAGAGAGAGAGAGAGAGAGAGAGAGTGTTCAAGAGAGAGAGAGAGAGAGAGTGAGAGTGAGTGAGATGGTACTATAGGGAATCGTTAGTAGACCATGCATCTATTTCAAGGGTACACTCAAGACAAACAAGCAAAGAGAGAGAGAGAGAGTGTGAGAGTGAGTGAGATGGTACTATAGGGAATCGTTAGTAGACCATGCATCTATTCCAAGGGTACACTCAAGACAAACAAGCAAAGAGAGAGAGAGAGAGAGAGTGTTCAAGAGAGTGTGCGAGAAGAGAGAGAGAGAGAGAGAGAGAGTGTGAGTGAGATGGTACTATAGGGAATCGTTAGTAGACCATGCATCTATTCCAAGGGTACACTCAAGACAAACAAGCAAAGAGAGAGAGAGAGAGAGAGTGTTCAAGAGAGTGTGCGAGAAGAGAGAGAGAGAGAGAGAGACAGAGTGTGAGTGAGATGGTACTATAGGGAATCGTTAGTAGACCATGCATCTATTCCAAGGGTACACTCAAGACAAACAAGCAAAGAGAGAGAGAGAGAGTGTGAGAGTGAGTGAGATGGTACTATAGGGAATCGTTAGTAGACCATGCATCTATTCCAAGGGTACACTCAAGACAAACAAGCAAAGAGAGAGAGAGAGAGTGTGAGAGTGAGTGAGATGGTACTATAGGGAATCGTTAGTAGACCATGCATCTATTCCAAGGGTACACTCAAGACAAACAAGCAAAGAGAGAGAGAGAGAGAGAGAGAGAGAGAGTGTGAGTGTGAGTGAGATGGTACTATAGGGAATCGTTAGTAGACCATGCATCTATTCCAAGGGTACACTCAAGACAAACAAGCAAAGAGAGAGAGAGAGAGAGAGAGAGAGAGAGAGAGTGTGAGTGAGATGGTACTATAGGGAATCGTTAGTAGACCATGCATCTATTCCAAGGGTACACTCAAGACAAACAAGCAAAGAGAGAGAGAGAGAGAGAGAGAGTGTGTGAGTGAGATGGTACTATAGGGAATCGTTAGTAGACCATGCATCTATTCCAAGGGTACACTCAAGACAAACAAGCAAAGAGAGAGAGAGAGAGTGTGAGAGTGAGTGAGATGGTACTATAGGGAATCGTTAGTAGACCATGCATCTATTCCAAGGGTACACTCAAGACAAACAAGCAAAGAGAGAGAGAGAGAGAGAGTGTTCAAGAGAGTGTGCGAGAAAAAAGAGAGAGAGAGAGAGAGAGAGAGAGAGAACTATAGGGAATAGTTAGTAGACCATGCATCTATTCCAAGGGTACACTCAAGACAAACAAGCAAAGAGAGAGAGAGAGAGAGAGAGAGAGAGAGAGAGGTGTCAAGGGCGATGGTTGAGGGTGGAGCCGTGTTACGAAGGGGGGCCTACCAATGGAGGAGCTTCAGTCGAGGAGGAGTCAATTTATAGGGGGGGGGGGGGGGGTTGAGTTGAAGGGGAGGTAGGTCGTTTTTATAGGCCCCCTCCCCTCTTTCTTCCTCATGCTTAGTCCCATTTGTTTGGAGATCGTAAGACGTTCACTCCCATTAGCTTGTTGAATTTAAGGGGAGATTTCCACTTGAGGGATTTTTTTTCTGGACTCCTTTCTCCCTCATGTTTAGCCCCACTGATTTTATAATTTTAAGACGTTCGCCCTATTATTTTGATGATTTTAAGAACTTTCAACCCATTTCTGTCAATTTTAAGACCTTTCGTGCAATTTAGGTGTCGATTTTATCCTGGCGAGCGATAGCGAGCCTGTAATTTAAGAGGAACCGGCTTTCAGCCGGGAAATTTTTCTACCGAAAAATGTACAAATTTATCTTGAAAGGGGCTCAAGGGGGTGTAATCTTAAGCTTGATGGATATCTATAGACCAAACTAAAAACCTCCCCTTAAGAGCTTTCGCCCCATTTCTCTCAATACTAAAACCTTTCGTGCCATGTAGCCTGTAGTTTTGGAGGTTATTTTCTACCGAAAAATGTACAAATTTATCTCTAAGGGGAATCGTGAGGATTTGTTTTTAAGCTTGATAGGTCTAGGGAAGAAGCTAAAAAAAATAACAAGACAAAGCTAAATAAATGAGCCAATATATGCGCCCATCCCCCCTTAAAATATGCGCCCATCCCCCCTTAAAGTATGCGCCCACCCCCCCCCTTAAAATTAGAGGAGGGGAATAAATTAAGTGAAACAGCCCTATTAATGATGACTCGCTACTATTAAGGGGGTTATTTATTGAGGACCCAGGAAAGCAGCTCTGTTAAGGGGATGTAATCTAGTTTGTTCCCTAGACCTCCATCAAGCTTAAAATTACACCCCCTTGAGTCCCTTTCAAGATAAATTTGTACATTTTTCGGTAGAAAAATGTCCCGGCCGAAGGCCGGTTCCTCTTAAATTACAGGCTCGCTATCGCTCGCCAGGATAAAATCGAGACCTGAATGGCACGAAAGGTCTTAATATGGGGTGAAAGTTCTTAACATCACTAAACTAATGGGGGCAAACGTTTTATAATATCAAAAGCAATGGGGCTAAACATGAGGGAGAAAGGGGTCAAGAAAAAAATCCCTCAAGTGGAAATCCCCCCTTAAATGAGAAATGGAAATATACAGACTATCTAAATTGTTGCGGAAGTCACATAAGTCTTTTAATAGGGACTGATATAATTGTTGCGGAAGTCACATAAGTCTTTTAATAGGGACTGATATCATTGTTGCGGAAGTCACATAAGTCTTTTAATAGGGACTGATATAATTGTTGCGGAAGTCACATAAGTCTTTTACTAGGGACTGATATCATTGTTGCGGAAGTCACATAAGTCTTTTACTAGGGACTGATATAATTGTTGCGGAAGTCACATAAGTCTTTTACTAGGGACTGATATCATTGTTGCGGAAGTCACATAAGTCTTTTACTAGGGACTGATATAATTGTTGCGGAAGTCACATAAATCTTTTACTAGGGACTGATATAATTGTTGCGGAAGTCACATAAGTCTTTTACTAGGGACTGATATAATTGTTGCGGAAGTCACATAAGTCTTTTAATAGGGACTGATATTGTTGCGGAAGTCACATAAGTCTTTTACTAGGGACTGATATAATTGTTGCGGAAGTCACATAAGTCTTTTACTAGGGACTGATATAATTGTTGCGGAAGTCACATAAGTCTTTTAATAGGGACTGATATAATTGTTGCGGAAGTCACATAAGTCTTTTAATAGGGACTGATATAATTGTTGCGGAAGTCACATAAGTCTTTTAATAGGGACTGATATAATTGTTGCGGAAGTCACATAAGTCTTTTAATAGGGACTGATATAATTGTTGCGGAAGTCACATAAGTCTTTTAATAGGGACTGATATAATTGTTGCGGAAGTCACATAAGTCTTTTAATAGGGACTGATATAATTGTTGCGGAAGTCACATAAGTCTTTTAATAGGGACTGATATCATTGTTGCGGAAGTCACATAAGTCTTTTAATAGGGACTGATATCATTGTTGCGGAAGTCACATAAGTCTTTTAATAGGGACTGATATAATTGTTGCGGAAGTCACATAAGTCTTTTACTAGGGACTGATATAATTGTTGCGGAAGTCACATAAGTCTTTTAATAGGGACTGATATAATTGTTGCGGAAGTCACATAAGTCTTTTAATAGGGACTGATATAATTGTTGCGGAAGTCACATAAGTCTTTTAATAGGGACTGATATAATTGTATTATTATAGTACAATGCTATTATCTCACTCTACTATTTCCTAAACTTACCCCTGGGGAAGATGACACCCATCATAACATGTTTACAAGGGGATCAAAACCAAGGTGTGTACTGTAGATGGATCCATGTAGTCAGTGAGTCCTGGTGCCAATGCTTGACCTGAGAATACTTTAAGGGAGCCCACCTCGCTTGTTTTCTCTTTCTCTCCCTCTCTCTTTAGCTTGTATCTATTCGGCCCCATTCAGCCTACTGTTCTAAGACGTTTACCCCCCATCCAGGTGTCAATATTTTCTTGGCGGGCGGTTGCGAGCCAACATATATATACATTTTTGTTTTGACAGCAAGCTAAATTTGTACATTTTTAGATAGAAAAATTTCTCCGGCGAAGCCGGATTTCTCCATACAATGCTGGCTCGCTCTTGCTCGCCAGGAAGAAATCGACACCAGGATGGGGGTAAACGTCTTAAAACAGTTGGCTGAATGGGGCCGAATGGATTCAAGCCAGGGAAAGAAAGAAAAGGAGAGAAAGATAAAAAAAAAAAAAAAAAACGGTGACCCACTTTAACAGAATGTGTCGTTTTTAGGTACCCTAGAGCATCGTGGGTTTGGCTTAGTTTTTCATATAGGAACATAACAGTCTTAGGGTTTGCAGCGGCCCAGTACCACCATTCTCCTCCTCCTTGCTATTTTGACTATATTTGACTTCATACATATACATACACTTATTAAAACAATTCTCGATTTCCATGGAGGTCCTGTCTTACCTCGAACCATAGGCAGCCTCGTGAGCATCAGTCATTAAAGCCGGTATCACACGAGAGCTTTTATAGTCAACATTCGATGATCAACATTTTTCTGGCAACATTTCTGGAGAATAATTTGCACTGGTATCGAAAACTAGACTGCTGGTAGAGGAATTTAGGTGACAGAATTATTTTAAATGTTAACGTCACAAGCTGCCAGGTATCCCAGGCTGCCACGGTATCGTGTGATACCGGCTTAAGGGGAGGCAGACCGTTTTTAAGAGGAACCTGGACATTTTTCTACCGAAAAATGTACAAATTTATCTTGAAGGGGGGTCTAGGGGGTGTTTTTCTAAGCTTGGTGGAGGTCTAGGGAGGAAACTAAAAAAAATATATGAAAAAAATGAATGAATAGACCAAACAAACGGCGGGTGTCCCCTTAAAGTAAGATGCTGCCCGCTTTCTTTATAATGATGAACCCATTATTAGGAGATTTCCGTTAATAGGTGCTATTAACGGAAAGTAGTAGTTAAAGGGGGAATGGACGCATTTATTTATTATTTATTTATTGTTTTGTTTTATTATGTTTGTAGATTCCTCCTTAGACCTCCATCAAGCTTTAAGGGGAGGTATTTAGTTTGTTCCCTAGACCTCCATCAAGCTTTAAGGGGAGGTATTTAGTTTGTTCCCTAGACCTCCATCAAGCTTTAACAAAACACACACTTTAAGACAGACCCCCCATCAAGTTTGATGTGTACATTTTTCGATAGAAAAATTTCCCGGCCGAAGGCCGGTTACTACTATATTACAGGCTCGCTATCGCTCGCCAGAAAAAAATTGCCACCTAAATTCTACCAAAGGTCTAAATATTGACAAATAAATATCGTGAACGTTCTTAAAATCGCCAAACTAATAGGCTGAACGTCTTACAGTCTGAACACGAATAGGGCTAAACATGAGGAAGAAAGGGGACCAGAAAAATCCCCCCTCCCCCCCTTAAGGGAGTAATCTGGTTAGGAAAGAAATAAGGAAGGGAGGGTCCGGTTATGATGGCACCCAGTAGAGGAGATACACCTTGTTAATAATTAGGCTTACCAGTCTTCTTGAAAGTGGCCGCCGCGGAATTGTGAGATGTATTTTAAATGAGAAAAACGTAATTTATAATGGCCGACTAATGTATCCCAAGAAGTATTTGAAAGCGTATCGTATCTAGTCGACCTCATGTAGCATTTTGTATGTATGTATGTATGTATTTATGTGTTTGTATGTATATATTATGTATGTAAGTACTCAAACATATACCCCATAGCTGGAGGTGGCCAACTCGAGACAGAGCCCGAACAGAAACAACATTTAAAGTTCCAATCCTGGACATTGAGGGAGGGAAGGGGTCTGGACATTGAGGGAGGGAAGGGGTCTGGACATTGAGGGAGGGAAGGGGTCTGGACATTGAGGGAAGGGGGGGGGGGTCTGGACATTGAAGGAGAGAAGGGGTCTTAGACAATGAGTGAGAGAAGGAGACCGGACATGGGCATCGAGGGAGGGAAACGACGAAGGATGACAGGGATGGGAGTGTTTAAAGCAGCTATCTATGCTATAGCGATGGAAGAGGTCCAAACAGTGAGAAGAAAGAGACCAATACAGTGAAGAGGGAAAGGGGCCCAGACAGTGAATGAGGGAAAGCCTTGTAGTGAATAAGGGATGTGGCCCAGGCAGGTTGAGAAGAAGGGAGTCCAGATAGTCTGGGAGGGATGGTGCACAGACAGGGTGAGTGAGAGAGGGCCCAGACAGGGTGAGAAAGAAAGGAACCCAGAAAGTGAGATACTGTAGGGAGCGGGTCCAGACACGCTGAAAGGGAGAGGGCTCAGACAAGGTAAGAGGGAAAGGAGGCCAAGACAGGCTGAGAAGGAGAGGAGGCCAGGCAGGCTGGGAGGGATAGGAGCCCAGAGAGTGAGACAAGGAGGGATCCCAGATAGGCTGAGAGGTGGAGGACCCCAGGAAAGCTAACAGGAAGAGGTGCCCAGACATTGAGAATTGTAGCCAGGTTAGTGAGGAAGAGACAAGTCCCAGATAGGCTGAAAAAGGGGTGGGGGGGGGGGGGGGACCAGACACTGGGGAAGGGTAGGGGCCCAGACAAGTGTGGGAGGTAATGGAACAAGTCAGGGCCGTAGGAAGGCAGCCCAAGCAGTGAGAGAGGGGGTCTATGTCTGAAAGGGAGATTCCCAGAGAGTAATAAATAAGGGGGCCCATGCAGTGAGGGAGGGCGGGCCTATAAAAATGAGACAGAGGGAGAAATGAGGGCCCAGACTGTGAGAAGGGAAGGAACTAAACTGAGAAAGGGAGGGGCCCAGACAGTAAGAATGGGAGGGTCTTCGACAGTGATAGAAGGGAACCGGGTTGTGAGGAAGGAGGAGAAGGAGCCCCAGGTAGGACAGGGAGGTGGGGAAGGGGTGAGCTAGCCAAGGAGGGACGGTAGAAACTAGGGGGCCCTGCTAGTGAGGGAGGGAGCGAAGGAAGTGAAGGGAGGGAAGGAAGGAGGCTCAGGTAAGGGAGAGGAGAAGGGGGCCCAGCTAGTGAGGGAAGGAGGTAAAGGGAGGAGGGCCAGGTAAGGGAGAGGAGAATGGGGCCCAGCTAGTGAGGGAGGGAGCGAAGGAAGTGAAGAGGCTAAGGTAAGGGAGAGGAGAAGGGGCCCAGCTAGTGAGGGAAGGAGGTAAAGGGAGGAGGGCCAGGTAAGGGAGAGGAGAATGGGGCCCAGCTAGTGAGGGAGGGAGGTAGGGAAGGAGGTGAAGGGAGGAGGCCCAGGTAAGGGAGAGGAGAATGGGGCCCAGCTAGTGAGGGAGGGAAGGAGGTGAAGGGAGGAGGCCCAGGTAAGGGAGAGGAGAAGGGGGCCCAGCTAGTTAGAGAGGGAGGGAGGTGAAGGGAGGAGGCCCAGGTAAGGGAGAGGAGAAAGGGGCCCAGCTAGTGAGGGAGGGAGGGAGGAGGCCCAGGTAAGGTAGAGGAGAAGGGGGCCCAGCTAGTTATAGAGGGAGGGAGGTGAAGGGAGGAGGCCCAGGTAAGAGAGAGGAGAAGGGGGCCCAGCTAGTGAGGGAGGGAGGGAGGAGGCCCAGGTAAGGGAGAGGAGAAGGGGGCCCAGCTAGTGAGGGAGGGAGGGAGGGAGGAGGCCCAGGTAAGAGAGAGGAGAAGGGGGCCCAGCTAGTGAGGGAGGGAGGGAGGAGGCCCAGGTAAGGGAGAGGAGAAGGGGGCCCAGCTAGTGAGGGAGGGAGGGAGGAGGCCCAGGTAAGGTAGAGGAGAAGGGGGCCCAGCTAGTTAGAGAGGGAGGGAGGTGAAGGGAGGAGGCCCAGGTAAGAGAGAGGAGAACGGGGCCCAGCTAGTGAGGGAAGGAAGGAGGTAAAGGGAGGAGGCCCAGGTAAGGGAGAGGAGAAGGGGGCCCAGCTAGTGAGGGAGGGAGGGAGGGGGCCCTGTGACCTTCACGACCGGGCACCATATAAGGGAGAGGTGACCTGTAATCTGCCTAAGTGATGGTGCGCCGCTATAGGTACCCGCCCTCACCACACACATGTACACACACATACACAGACCCACACAGTCACATACACACATACCGAAACTTAGTCACACACATACTTACAATCACATACACACTCACACATACATAAACTTACAGTCACATACGAGTACACACACTCGCATACATTATACATATGAACGTATTCTTGCACCCCCCCCCCCTCCCATACAATCATGCGCGCGCGCGCACACACACACACACACACACACACACACTCTCTTACTTCGCAATATCGAAACTTTAGTAATCCTTTTCATGAATAGTGAACTGTCCGGGATTTGAATTCCATAATTATTACTGCTGTGAAGAGCCATATGCGTGTTGCAAGTAAATTGGTATAATTTACTTGTCAATTGCAGTTCATTGAATGTGTATTCCTTGATAGTGAATTTATTGAGCTTTAATGTTTGTTTTTTTGTTTACTAGAATATTTGCAGTAATAAATATTGAGACAAAATAAGCTAGTGTTGCGTCCACGTTATTTTGTTCATCCAAACTTTGTTCATAAATATCGTTACAACTTGAACATATATTTATAAACACTGGTCTTAGGTATTCCCATTTCTTCAGTAAAAGGGTATAAACCAAGTTATATTTAGCAGTGATGAGAAACTCACGCTCCCGTGTGAGCTTCCGTACTAGAGCTATACCCTGATCCAAATAGGTGGGCCAAAAATCTTGAACCCTAACCTCTAGAACGGAAAAAGTGCTTGATAAAGTGGGCTATAAATTTCCACACCTAGGTTAAGGGGAGGTTTCTAGTTTGTTTCCTACTCCTCCAGCAATCTTAAAATGTCGCCCCTATGACCCCCTTTCAAGATAAATTTGTACATTTTTCGGTAGAAAAATGTCCCGGCCGAAGGCCGGTTCCTCTTAAATTACAGGCTCGCTATCGATCGCCAGGAAAAAATCGACACCTAAATGGCACGAAAAGTCTTAAAAGTGACATAAATGGGGTGAAAGTTCTTAAAATCGCCAAACTAATGGGGCAAACGTCTTAAAATCTCAATAGTAATGGGGCTAAACATGAGGGAGAAAGGGGTCAAGAAAACAATCCCTCAAGTGGAGACCTCCCCTTTTAACAAGCTGACCCTTCCCATATTAGCTCGATTACTCTAGATGTTTGTGAGTTATACAGGATAATGTTCAAGAGTTCTCTGGCCTACCTCCTTGGCACAGGGTATAGTGCTTTGCCATGTTCAATTGCAGATTATTGTACAGTCGCGCTAATAAGTGATGTTTCGGCACCAAGTATGTTTTGATCAATAATTGGTATCAGCAATATCTAAGCTTCATTTCTTCATATCGAGTGAAATATACCAACATGTTTCTATACTTACCCACCCTATTCAACATCTGACAGACATTAATACAGCACAGAGCGAGCCAAACGTAATGACAGCTGGGACATGACTTATTAGCGCGACTGTACACGAGGACCCGGATTCTCGAAGCGCTCATAATTCACTACGTTATAACAGACATTTCTCCTGGACGACCTACTGTAGATGTGTGTGTTTTTGTGTTTTGTTTTGTGTTGTTCCTGTTCGGGCTCTGTCTCGAGTTGTCCACCCCCAATGACAAATAAACATAACAATTCGGGGATATGCTAGAGTATAATAATTATATATGTATAGCCTAGCAGACTTATGACTTATCAGAGCTTAATAGTTATAACCTGTTCATATTCGGAATATAAAGGTTCCATGTCAACTCAACCAGTAGACCATTTCAACCAGTAGCTCTCAACCAGTGCCAAATTAACCCAGACCAACCAAACCAGTGCCAAAGTATAGTACTAACCTAACCTAACCTAACCTAACCGAACCGTATTGGTTGATTTGGTACTGGTTGAGAGCTACTGGTTGAAATGGTCTACTGGTTGAGTTGACCGGTCACCGAATATAAATACCAGATAAAGTGCTGACAATGGAAGATGATTATTATTTGTAAGCATCCCTTACATAAGTGGTATTTGAGAGGGATGCAGTCACAGAATGTCAGGTGCCAGAATGTCAGGTCAGGTCAGGTAATGTAGAATGTCAGCTCATTTAAGGGGAGGTATTTAGTTTGTTCCCTAGACCTCCATCAAGCTTAAAATTACACCCCCTTGAGTCCCTTTCAAGATAAATTTGTACATTTTTCGTTAGAAAAATGTCCCGGCCAAAGGCCGGTTCCTCTTAAATTACAGGCTCGCTATCGCTCGCCAGGATAAATCCTGAATTGCACGAAAGGTCTTAATATGGGGTGAAAGTTCTTAATTAAAATCGCTAAACTAATGGGGCAAACGTTTTATAATATCAAAAGCAATGGGGCTAAACATGAGGGAGAAAGGGGTAAAGAAAAAAAATCCCTCAAGTGGAAATCTCCCCTTAACGGTTAAATAAGATGGTTCGTTTTTCTGGACCTCTTATATTCTTCCTCGTGTTTAGCCCCATTAAACATGTCGTGTTGAAGGGGTTAAGGGGGAGTAGGGTTTGTTGATTAGTATATTTCTATCGATCTATCTATCTATATGCTCAGGCCTAATCCCCACTTTTGGGGGTAGCCGACTCAAGACAGAGCAAGAACAGGGAAAACACAATACACATTAGCATATTTAGTCCGGTATTTACTATTGTTTTAGTTGCCTCTCTCTAGACCTCCCATCATCAAGCTTCATAAATTATCCTAAAGATCCCCCTTCGAGATAAATGTGTACATTTTTCCGGCCGAAGGTCAGTTCCTCCCAAAATACAGGCTCGCTATCGCTCCCCAGGAAAAAATCGACACCTAAGTGGCAGGAAAGGTCTTGATAAGTGATCAAGAAATGGGAGGAAAGCAATTCAATACATTAAGGGGAGGTTTTTAGTTTGGTCTGTAGATATCCATCAAGCTTGAAATTACACCCCTTTGACTCCCTTTCAAGATAAATTTGTACATTTTTCGGGAGAAAAATTTCCCCGCTGAAAGCCGGTTCCTCTTAAATTACAGGCTCGCTATCGCTCGCCAGGATAAAATCGACACCTAAATTGCACGAAAGGTCTTAAAATTGACAGAGATGGGTTGAAAGTTCTTAAAATCATCAAAATAATGGGGCGAACGTCTTAAAATTAGAAAAGCAATGGGGCTAAACATGAGGGAGAAAGGAGTCAAGAAAAAACGCCATCAAGTGGAGATCTCCCCTTAAAAGCACTTATCCAAATAAACACCTGACAATCAGGATAGACTAGGGTACTACAAAGACATACTGGATATAGTGTGTTTGGGAGAAT
>JBAKBP010024892.1:0-34357 GCA_037953745.1 Lithodes maja | reverse complement strand
CTACTAGACAGTCCAGACTTAATTCTAACAAAATGTGCAACTAGGTGGAAGGATAGAATAGCACAAGAAAAGTACAAAGGAGTACAAAGAAAAACAAGCAACAACAGATCTATCGATACTTACTAGGTTGCTTGTAACTAAAACTACTTAAGGGGAGATGGGACGTTTTTCTGGTCCTCCTTCTTCCTCATGTTTAGCCCCAAGAGTTTTCAGATGCTAAGATATTTGCCCCATTAATTTGTCGATGTTAAGATCATTCGCCCCATTTCTTTGTCAACATTTAGACCTTTCGTGCTACTTAGGTGTCGATTTTTTTCCTGGCGAACGATAGTGAGCCTGTAATTTTAAAAGACCCGGCCTTCGGCTGGGAAATTTTTCTACCGAAAAATGTACAAATTAATCTAGAAGGGGGATATAATGGATGTTTTTTTTTAAAGTTTGATGGAGGTCTAGGGAGGAAACTAAAAATATAAATTAATATACTGTATATATAAGGAGGAAATAAATATAAATTAATATACTGTATATATAAGGAGGAAATAAATATAAATTAATATACTGTATATATAAGGAGGAAATAAATATAAATTAATATACTGTATATATAAGGAGGAAATAAATATAAATTAATATACTGTATATATAAGGAGGAAATAAATATAAATTAATATACTGTATATATAAGGAGGAAATAAATATAAATTAATATACTGTATATATAAGGAGGAAATAAATATAAATTAATATACTGTATATATAAGGAGGAAATAAATATAAATTAATATACTGTATATATAAGGAGGAAATAAATATAAATTAATATACTGTATATATAAGGAGGAAATAAATATAAATTAATATACTGTATATAGAAGGAGGAAATAAATAAGACATCTCCCCCTTAACCTTCGTGAAAATGGTGACCGTAGAAAAGTAAGGAAAGGTGCTATTCATTTGTAAACACTTAGAGGGGTTAAGAGCGAGATATTTATCTAGGTGGCTTTCGAAAGTTTCAACAGTACTACACTCAATGACTTTAGAGAGAGTGAGTGAGAGTGAGTAAGGGAGTTGCTGGGTCTGGTAAATATGTTTGGAACAGTGTGTGTGAAACAACAGAATCTGAATGCAAATGCGGGGAAGAGCAAGGTTATGGTCTTTGAGAGGGGTGCAGCCACAGAGTGTGAGGTGAAGTTGAACGGTCAGGCTATGGAGAATGTCAGCTCATTTAAGTATTTGGGCAGTGTGTTGAGTAAAGATGAGAGGATGGATGAAGAAGTGCAGGAGAGGGTGCAACAGGGGAAGAGGGTTGTAGGAACGCTGAAAGCAGAGACAAACAATTGGGTGGTCAGCATGGAAGTAAAAAAGTCCTTGCTTGACAGTGTGGTAGTCCCGACATTGACTTACAGGAGCGAAGCATGGACGTTGGTGAAGAGACTCAGACCAATAGTGAGAGGAGTGGAAAAGAGTTACTTGAGAAATGCGTGCAGAGTTACATGGAGGGATAGACAGACGAATGGTGAAGTACGAGAGAGGTGTGGTGTGGATGTAGATGTGCTGGGAAGTATGAAAAGGAACACCTTGAGATGGTTCGGCCATATGGAACGTATGGGAAGCAAGAAGAAAACTAAGAGAGTGTACGAGAGTGTGGTGGAAGGACAGAGGGAGAGGTAAACCGAGTGAAAGTTGGAAGGATGGAGTTGAGTAGTATATGTGTGAAAGTGGTGCTGGATGGGAGTAAGGACGTCAACTGATTGGGGACAGAGTTGCATGGGGTCGTTTCATTCGTGGCCACCCCTTCGGGGGATCACGACGTCCGGCGATAGATAGATTGATTATGAGAATCGACACAGAGTTACTATAGGTAGCGCCAACGAACTTGACAATTTCGATCCCTGACCTCTTCGTAACTCAAAGGGACCTTGAGCAAACTGGCTGTAAATTCCCACACCTATTCCCTGGTGGACTCTTCCCAAATTATAAAAATGTCAGTCAAATTGCTTTCATTCAGTTTGAGTTAGAAGTTAAGGGGGTGAAGATTATTGTCAAGTTCGTTGGCGCTACCTATAGTGATGAATTAATTATTACACGCTCAATTAAATTTGCCTGCAGCGTGAAATGCCAACCAAGCAGTGGCAAAACTGCCTCTAGCCCGTAGTGTTCAAAATATCTGGGTTTGTATTAAACTACTAAGTACCACCACGGGATCCAGATGGCGTTAAGTGTAATTGGAAAATGGCTAATTAATCACTAGCGAGTTTCATGCTATAAGGAAGTTGGAGCTGTAGACATCGATAGTAAATAGAAAAGCATAAATAATGTAGGTTTCTGGTGGCTACAAAGTATGTCAAATTGGGTTGTATGTATTGATAAATGTACTAGAACCGTATTTTCGATGGTAATTCTGGTAAATATCAATGTCTACAACTCCAACTTCCTTATAGCATGAAACTCGCAAGTGGCCAATTGGCAGGCTCGCTATCGCTTGCCCGGAAACAAATACAGCTTTAAATTTCGTGTGTCCAGGCATTTTGAACCCAACGTCCATTGAATTTGGCTCTGTCACTCTTTGGCTCTGGGAAAGACACTCGTTACAGGCAGCCTGCCTTTTGTATCCTTCATACATATAGGACAAAAACTAAATGGGGTTCAACATCTTAAAATATCGTAATAACCCTTTCAGTATTAAAACGTCATTTATAATTATTTTTTTCGGCTAATTTTCAGCCTTGGAAGAGAGAGAGAGAGAGAGAGAGAGAGAGAGAGAGAGAGAGAGAGAGAGAGAGAGAGAGAGAGAGAGAGAGAGAGAGAGAGAGAGAGAGAGAGAGAGAGGTATATACAGACCCACTGAATATTTCATCAGCCTGTCTAGCGTGGATGGTCTTAGGATGGTCTCGGGGGGTTTCTTCTCCCCCCCCCCCCCCCTCTCCTTCATCTCTCTCTGTCGTTCCCCCTCTCTCTCTCCGGTTCCTCTAAAAATTGCATGCTCGCTATCGCTCGCCAGGAAACAAGCGACACCTAAATGGCACGAAAGGTCTTAAAATTGACTACGAAATGGGGCGAAAGGTGTTGAAATCGCCAAACTAATGGGCCGAACGTCTTATGATCTCAAAACAAATGGGGCTTAACACGAGGGAGAAAGGGGACCAGAAAAACACCCATCTCCACTTAACCTCAACAGTCCATCAGCCTCACCTTAAGGGGGTGACCTGCTGGCTGTTATTTCTGTCCTTTTCTCTCTTTCTCTGGCTTGTATCCATTCGGCCCCATTCAGCCAACTATTTTAAGACGTTTATCCCCATCTACTGTAGGTGTCGATTTCTTCCTGGCGAGCGATAGCGAGCCAGCATTATATGAAGAAATCCGGCTTCGCCGGAGACATTTTTCTATCGAAAAATGTACAAATTTAACCTGCTGTCAAACAAAAATAAAAAATATGCTGGCTCGCTACCGCTCACCAGTAAAAAAAATGTACACCTGGATGGGGATAAAAGTCTTAAAACAGTAGGCTGAATGGGGCCAAATGGATACAAGCCAGAGAAAGATAGTAAAGGCCAGAACCAAAACAGGTCACCCCCCCTTAAGAGTACAAGCCATATAATGCTTTACTAGTTCACTCTCATATACAGTGTAGTTATTTGGGCTGAAACTCCTGATATCTATATTTAGTCTTCGTTTTCTATGCTGGAATTTGTAGTCTTATCTCTCTCTCTCTCTCTCTCTCTGGAAAGAGAAGAGGGAAGAGAAAGAGAAAAGATAGAGGGAGAGAGCTAGTGGAAAGAGAAAAAGGGAGAGATAATAAAGAGAGAAGACAGAGAGAGGGAGAGAGAGAGAGAAAAGATAGAGGGAGAGAGCTAGTGGTTAGAGAAAAAGGGAGAGATAATAAAGAGAGAAGACATTAGAGAGAGAGAGAGAGAGAGAGAGAGAGAGAGAGAGAGAGAGAGAGAGAGAGAGAGAGAGAGAGAGAGAGAGAGAGAGAGGGGGGGGGAGAGGACAGGTCAAGGTAGCTGAGAGGACAGGTGACATATCTCAATAAAAGAGAGAATAAATATATTTTTGTTTATTTCCACTTAAGTGGTTATTCTGCTCATAATTACAATTACAAAGTGTACATTAAGTATTAACTTAGATATGAACTTAGGTATAAGGTATAAACTTAGATTGTACATACACATTCAGATGCATATATACACGCAATACATACATATACAGTATATGAGAGAGCGAGAGAGAGAGAGGTGATAGGTGAGCGGTCAGGCAGCTGGTAGGACAGGTGACATAATATCTCACATATCCCAACACGGAAATGTTACCTACTAGAATTTTATATTTACCTGATATGCCCACTTTTCCTTAATCATTACACTGTATAATTATATTATTATTATCTGTTATTATTATTGTTATTATTATTAGTAATAGTTTTTGTTCCCCAAGCTGCCTGGCCGAACAGCCCCAAGGCCCCGAGCAAGGCCAAGGCCATAACCGAGCGCCCCCACAGAACCCTCCCTGCCGACCACAATAAAGCCTGGGTGACCGAAGCCACTCCATGGCGGGGAGCTGAGGAGGGCGACAGAAACGACCGGGAAACCAAAGCCCCCAGTAGTAGGTAGTAGTAGTCTTATAATATTAATTAGTTATTATTATTATTATCATTATTATTATTATTATTTTATTACCTCTGCCAACGAAGCTGGCGGTTGTATCGTTTTTACCTCCGTTTGTCCTTCTGTCTGTAAACAAAATATGTAATACCCAAAAATACGAACCGATTTTCACGAAAGTTGGTGGGCAGCTAGGATAAGCGCCAAAGGAGAATATAGTCAATCTAGGAGGTGATCGGTAGAGTGCATACCTCCGTAGTAGTAGTAGTAGGAATAGAATAATACCTATGTTTGTAAAATGAAATTATACTAGTAGTAATAGTAGTAGTAGTTGTTGTTTTAAATATTTATAAATTTTTCATGGGAAGAGTAAGCATGAGGGGTACGTATGAAAAGCCTTTGGGATAATTGATTATTGAGGAGTTGGAAGGAAGGAGCGAGATAGAGGCAAGGAAAGGAGGAATGGAAGAGGGAGGAAAGAGTTGATAGGAGAGAAGGCAGGTAGCAAGGACAAGTGACACGTCCCATAGAGAGTATAACCTTACCCCGGAAGACAAATTGTATAAATAGCTGGAATGAATGAATGAATGAATATAAGAGAGAGAGAGAGAGAGAGATAATTTTTGTTTTCGGTTAGGATAGGCTATAACCCCTGGTGGCCTATTTCTGTTTAAATAAACATAAAATTGTTTTCGGTTCGGCTATCACTGCGTATTCAAATTTAATTTTGTTTTGTTTTAATTTTCGGTTAGGCTATCACCGCTGATAACCTATTTGTGTGTATTTCAAAATTTGTGTTTTCGGTTAGGCCTATTTAAGTAAGTGAAGTGTTTTTAAAGTGAGTTTAGTGTTTTTAAAGTGAGTTTAGTGTTTTTAAAGTGAGTGAAGTGATCTGAAGAAAGTGATCGTCACCATGCCTCGTGCCTGTACGAACTGCGCCGGTAGGTTTGGTGCTTCCATGTTTGCTCCTGCCGATCCACAAGTCTGCCGACTCTGCCAGCAACGAGAGGATTTGACAGCAAAATTGGATGAAGCCCACAACAAGATCAACGCCCTCACCAGGAAGCTGGAATCACTCCAAGAGTTTGTAACACTCAACGTTGGAGTATCACTAACTCCAATTGTTTCAACTCCAGCATCCACCACCGCCCCAACGTCATCTGCCAACAATCCAACACCTGCAGTAGACACTGCAGCAGATGCTTCTGACGAACCTGAGCCGACATCAAACCAGGACAGCCGCCCTGTTCACCTTAGTCTCTCTCCCACTCCTCGTGCAAGAAGCCTGCTAGCACGAACAGTACCAACCCCTCGCCCCCGTTCTAACCACTCCTCTCCCCGACCTGTACGTAGAGTCCCGCCACCACAGGTTTCCGGATTTACACCAGTGAGGAACGGTGCACGGCCAACGCAGAAAAGGTCTTATCTACCAGTCACAATGTCAAACAGATTTGAGATATTGGTAGAGATGGAAGACGAACCAGAAGAGACCAGGCTCGTTGGGGATTCCATCCTACGAGGACAGGTCGAAGAGTTCTGCGACAGAGTCCCAAATCAACGAAAAAGATTTTGCATCCCAGGAGCTGGACTGGACGACATTGTGGAAGCCTTCGAAGATACCACAAAGGATGCAAATGAAAATACCCTTTTTGTCATCCATGCTGGTTCAAATGACGTCATGCGCACCAGATCCGAAGAGTTGATGGAGAAATATCGCAAGATGATCCAGCACTACAAAAACAAGTCAAGGAATATCATCATCTCAGGCATTCTCCCCAAGATCGACGCACCTGATAAATTCTACGACAAGGCCTTCAGCACAAATAGCCAACTAAAATATTTGTCTGAGGGAAGAAGTTGAATTCATCAACCTCTGGGACAACTTCTACAACCAGCCTACTCTGTTCCGAAAGGATGGCACTCATCTAAACCCTGTGGGTTCAGCACGCATGGGTCGTCTCCTACACGAAGCAGTCCGCAGCCATGTATCAAAAAACGCCATCAGAGAAGAAGCAGCAGTGACATAAATCATCCAACGCCAAGAAAAAAACAGAGGCAACCGAGGACCACCAGCAATAAGGACCGAAGACAGCGAGGACCGAGGACAGCCATGAACATAAATGTAGATCCGACAAGAACCAAAAATATTATTAAAAGAGCGTTCCGTGAGTTCTAAAATAACAAATTTAAAGGTTTTCTATGCAAACGCTCGTAGCATACGCAATAAATTTTCAGATTTAGAGGAGCTAGTGTTTACAGAAAATTATGATGTGATTGGCATAACAGAATCTTGGCTCAATACAGAAGATAGACTTTTTAGCAGAGTATTCACTTCCCGGTTATGTAATGTTTGAGAAAAGCCTAATAAATCGAAATGGAGGTGGCGTTTTACTTTATATCAAAGAAAGTCTTAACCCTACCCTCTTGTCAAAACCTCAAATTGTGAACGTCGACGCATCTTTTGTGCTAATAAAGAATAATAAAGGTACAAAAATAATACTTGCATTAATATACAGACCTCCAGCTCAATCAGTGCAAACTGACCGAGAAATTTATGAACAAATTGCAGATGTAAGTAACTCACAAGATACCGTAATTTTTGGCGACTTTAATTTACCTGTGACCAAGTGGGGCGATACTCTTACTTCACACTCCGGACATGACTTGTATACGAACTTGCAAGAGAGTTCGCTTTATCAATTTGTTCGAACGCCGACCCGTGGTAATAACGTTCTTGACATTGTACTTGCAACCAAAGAAGAATTAATAGAGAATTTGAATGTTGGTGATGAATTCAGTAACAGCGACCATCGTACGATAACTTTCACTTTAAAGTTTACTAGTAACGAACCAAATAGTAGCATCGAAAAAGTCCCTAATTTCAAGAAAGCAAACTTTCATAAACTTAGAGCTATGTTTAAAGAAACTGACTGGAGCTTTTTAATTAACAATAATGACATAAATACATCTTGGAAGTTATTCGAAACCACTTACCTAAAAGCAGTGCAAGACTGCATACCATCGAAAATACGGCGTCCAGGCCATAATAATAAGCCCAAATGGTGGAATAAAGATATTTCAAACTGCCTGCTTGCTAAAAAATTTGCTAATGATAGATTAAAATCCTCACAAAATGACGAAGAACGGGTGAAATTTGTAGAGCTACGACGCAAAGCCAAAAAGTTAATTAAGCAAAGTAAAAAGACCCTAGAGTTACATATTGCGAATCAAAGTAAAACAAACCCGAAAGAATTCTATAGTTATATCAGAAAGAGAAAAGTAGTTACTTCAACTGTTGGACCGTTGATGAAAATGGAGAATACACCAAAGACGAAGTACAAATGAGTAATGCCCTCAATACTTTCTTTGCATCAGTTTTTACAACAGAAGACCTCAGTGATATCCCTACACCATCGCCGATTCAGATTGATAATTCAGATGTTCTAAGCAATATCACCGTTACAGAGAGAGAAGTATTGAATTGTTTAGATAAACTCAAGGTAAATAAAACGCCTGGACCTTATACAATCTCGCCTAGAGTTCTGAAGGAAGCTAAGGATGAGCTCTCCAAACCACTGACATTACTATTCAATAAATCCTTGCAGTCTGGAACTATGCCTGATCAGTGGAAGCTAGCCAACGTAACACCGATATTCAAAAAAGGCAGCAAATCCCTACCCAGTAACTATCGTCCAATTAGCTTAACCTCAGTTGCATGTAAAATGCTAGAAACGGTCATACGAGACAGACTCGTAAATCACTTAGAGGAAAATAACATACTTAAAGATACTCAACACGGCTTTCGTAAAAAACGTTCCTGTTTAACAAACCTCTTTAGACTTCTTCCACGATATCCTCAACCTCTACGATGAGAGTAAAGCTGTAGATATTATATACCTTGATTTTCAAAAGGCCTTTGACAAAGTTCCCCACAAACGTTTACTGCTAAAACTAAAAGCGCATGGAATACAAGACGGTGTGTTGAAATGGATAGAAAATTGGCTCAGCGACAGAAAGCAAAGAGTAGTCATAAACGGTAAGGCATCTAAATGGACCAATGTAAGTAGCGGGGTACCCCAGGGATCGGTACTAGGACCAATTCTCTTTCTAATTTACATCAACGACATAGATGAGGGCCTCACCTGTACAATCTCAAAATTTGCTGACGATACAAAAATTGCAAGTAGCGTACTCTCAAAAGAACAAGTTGACGATATGCAACACAATCTAGATAAATTGTCATGTTGGGCCCAAATTTGGTAAATGAGTTTCAATGCGGATAAATGTAAAGTACTACATATCGGATACCTAAATGAGAAAGCAAACTATTCGATGAATGGCACTCAGCTTAAGAATGTAAACAGAGAAACCGATCTGGGAGTAACAATATCGAGTAACCTAAAACCGAGTCAACAATGTTCAGAAGTTGTTAAGAAGGCAAACAAAATAATTGGCTTTATAGGCAGGTCATTTGAGCATAAATCCAAAGAAGTTATCCTAACCCTTTACAATTCCTTAGTCCGCCCTCTTCTGGAATACTGCGTTCAATCCTGGTGCCCTTATTACCAAAAAGATATAAACAAGCTAGAACGAGTTCAACGTAGAGTTACCAAAATGATACCTAGCCTAAAGAACAAACCATACGAAGAGCGTCTTAGAGAATTAAATCTATTTCCTTTAACCCAGCGCAGATTAAGAGGTGACTTAATTCAAGTGTTCAAAATCATCAAAGGCATCGACAATATGAACTGTAGTAAGTACTTCACTATCGACCAATCTAATTACACGCGGGGAAACGGTTGCAAAATTATTGGTAAATCTTTTAACTCACACGAATCTAAGAATTTCTTCTTCAATCGAGTTGTCAACTTGTGGAATGGGCTTCCCCGAAACGTTATAGACTGCATCACCGTTGATTCATTTAAACTCCGCCTAGACAAATATCTCGCTTCAAACCCGCGACTGACTGCGTTTGTAAATGAATAACTTTATTTTATCCCCCCCTCAGTTACTAACCCATCTGTCCCCTACTAACTTCCTAATCCTGCCACGGACATTAGTTCCAGGGCAGTAATTCCCTTTCCAATGTTCCCTTACCCACTCTAAACCACTGTTTGGACACTTGATCCTCAGTGTTTTGGAGGACCAGCAACCTAGAAGGGTCACTAGATATGTTGTTGCTTGATTTCCTTTGTACTCCCTCTCTCTCTCTCTCGTAGGTTCTGTGTGGTCAGTGTATCTACTGTATGTAAATCTCGCTTTCTCCGCCTCTCACTCTCTCCTACTCACACACAAGCGCGCTCGCTCTCTCTCTCTCTCTCTCTCTCCCCCCCCCCCCATACACACACTTTCTCTCCCTCACACCCACTCTCCCACCCACACTCACTCACTCACTCACACTCACTCTCTCTCTCTCTCTCATCATAGAAAAAAGCGATTCTGTATCCCAGGTGGCGGCGTGGACGACATTGTTGCGGCTCTGGAAGAAGTTTCCAGGCTCGCCCCCGCAAGCACTACGTACATCATCCACGTTGGATCTAACGATGTCCAACGGACGCGGTCAGAGGAACTACTTTGCAAGTACCGGCGGCTGATCAGGTCCTTCAAGGAAAAATCTAATAGAATCATAATTTCAGGAATTGTTCCCCGGATTGATGTAGAAAACCGATTCTACAACATAGCTACCAGTACAAATCGCCGACTAGCCAAACTCTGCAGGGAGGAGAACATCGGCTTTGTCGACACGTGGGATAATTTTTACTATGATAAATCTTTGTTTTTAGGAGATGGTGTACATCTCAATGAAGTAGGAGCTGCACGTCTTGGTCGTCTGCTGAACGATGCAGTCAAGGATTTCCGTTCAAAAAACGGGGTCAACCAGACCCAAGACAGGGTAGTGTAAGTCAACTGAAAATTCAGACAACGCACAATCAGTAACATCCAACTCTAATACTCTTAAGGTGTTTTATGTAAATGCTCGTAGCATACGCAATAAATTTTCATATCTAGAGGAAATCGTGTTTACAGAACATTATGATATAATCGGCATTACAGAATCTTGGTTAAATACGGAAGACAGACTTTTTAGCCGAATATACGCTTCCTGGTTATACAATGTTTGAGAAAAGTCGGATCAATAGAAATGGAGGAGGAGTTCTGTTTTTTATAAAGGAAAGTCTTAATCCCGTCTTAATGTCAAAACCTCAAATTGCGAATATAGACATATCTTACGTACTATTAAATAATAAACGAGGAACTAAAATAACACTAGCTTTATTATACAGACCCCCATCTCAATCAGTGCAAACTGACAGTGAAATTTATGAACAAATTGCAGAAATAACTAACATACAAGATACCGTAATTCTTGGCGATTTCAACTTACCCGTGACTAAATGGGGCGATATTCTTACTTCACACTCTGGACACGACCTCTATGCTAACTTGCAAGAGAGTTCACTTTTTCAATTTGTACAATCTCCGACCCGTGGTAATAATGTGCTTGACCTTGTACTCGCAACAAAAGAAGAATTAATAGAGAATTTGAATGTTGGTGATGAATTCAGTAACAGCGACCATCGTACGATAACTTTCACTTTAAACTTTACTAGTAACAAATCAAATAGCAGCATTGAGAAAGTCCCTAATTTCAAGAAAGCAAATTTTCATAAACTTAAATCAAAACTTAAAGAAACTGACTGGAGCTTTCTGACTAACAATAACGACATAAATACATCTTGGGAGTGTTTCACAACCACTTACCTTAAGGCAGTGCAAGACTGCATACCATCGAAAATACGGCGTCCAGGCCAAAATGATAAGCCCAAATGGTGGAATAAAGATATTTCAGACAGTCTGCTTGCTAAAAAATTTGCTAATGATAGATTCAAATCCTCACAAAATGACGAAGAACGGGTGAAATTTGTAGAGCTACGACGGAAAGCCAAAAAGTTAATTAAGCAAAGTAAAAAGACCCTGGAGTTACATGTTGCGAATCAAAGTAAAACAAACCCGAAAGAATTCTATAGTTATATCAGAAAGAAAAAAGTAGTTACTTCAACTGTTGGACCGTTAGTCGATGAAAATGGAGAATACACCAAAGACGAAGTACAAATGAGTAATGCCCTCAATACCTTCTTTGCATCAGTTTTTACAACCGAAGACCTCAGTGATATCCCTACACCATCGCCGATTCAGATTGATAATTCAGATGTTCTAAGCAATATCACCGTTACAGAGAGAAGTATTGAATTGTTTAGATAAACTCAAGGTAAATAAAACGCCTGGACCTGATACAATCTCACCTAGAGTTCTAAAGGAAGCTAAGGATGAGCTCTCCAAACCACTGACATTGCTATTCAATGAATCCTTGCAGTCTGGGACTATGCCTGATCAGTGGAAGCTAGCCAACGTAACACCGATATTAAAAAAAGGCAGCAAATCCCTACCCAGTAACTATCGTCCAATTAGCTTAACCTCAATTGTATGTAAAATGCTAGAAACGGTCATAAGAGACAGACTCATAAATCACTTAGAGGCAAATAACTTACTTAAAGATACTCAACACGGCTTTCGTAAAAAACGTTCCTGTTTAACAAACCTCTTAGACTTCTTCCACGATATCTTCAACCTCTACGATGAGAGTAAAGCTGTAGATATTATATACCTTGATTTTCAAAAGGCCTTTGACAAAGTTCCCCACAAACTATTACTGCTAAAACTAAAAGCGCATGGAATACAAGACGGTGTGTTGAAATGGATAGAAAATTGGCTCAGCGACAGAAAGCAAAGAGTAGTCATAAACGGTAAGGCATCTAAATGGACCAATGTAAGTAGTGGGGTACCCCAGGGATCGGTACTAGGACCAATTCTCTTTCTAATTTACATCAACGACATAGATGAGGGTCTCACCTGTACAGTCTCGAAATTTGCTGACGATACAAAAATTGCAAATAGCGTACTCTCAAAAGAACAAGTTGACGATATGCAACACAATCTAGATAAATTGTCATGTTGGGCCCAAATTTGGCAAATGAGTTTCAATGCGGATAAATGTAAAGTACTACATATCGGATACCTAAATGAGAAAGCAAACTATTCGATGAATGGCACTCAGCTTAAGAATGTAAACAAAGAAACCGATCTGGGAGTAACAATATCGAGTAACCTAAAACCGAGTCAACAATGTTCAGAAGTTGTTAAGAAGGCAAACAAAATAATTGGCTTTATAGGCAGGTCATTTGAGCATAAATCCAAAGATGTTATCCTAACCCTTTACAATTCCTTAGTCCGCCCTCTTCTGGAATACTGCGTTCAATCCTGGTGCCCTTATTACCAAAAAGATATAAACAAGCTAGAACGAGTTCAACGTAGAGTTACCAAAATTATACCTAGCCTAAAGAACAAACCATACGAAGAGCGTCTTAGAGAATTAAATCTATTTCCTTTAACCCAGCGCAGATTAAGAGGTGACTTAATTCAAGTGTTCAAAATCATCAAAGGCATCACAATATGAACTGTAGTAAGTACTTCACTATCGACCAATCTAATTACACGCGGGGAAACGGTTGCAAAATTATTGGTAAATCTTTTAACTCACACGAATCTAAGAATTTCTTCTTCAATCGAGTTGTCAACTTGTGGAATGGGCTTCCCCGAGACGTTATAGACTGCAGCACCGTTGATTCATTTAAACTCCGCTTAGACAAATATCTCGCATCAAACCCGCGACTGACTGCGTTTGTAAATGAATAACTTTATTGTATACCCCCCTCAGTTACTAACCCATCTGTCCCCTACTAACTTCCTAATCCTGCCACGGACATTAGTTCTAGGGCAGTAGTTCCCTTTCCAATGTTCCCTTACCCACTCTAAACAACTGTTTGGACACTTGATCCTCAGTGTTTTGGAGGACAAGCAGCCTAGAAGGGTCACTAGACCTGTTGTTGCTTGATTTCCTTTGTACTCCTTTGTACTCTCTCTCTCTCTCTCTCTCTCTCTCTCTCTCTCTCTCTCTCTCTCTCTCTCTCTCTCTCTCTCTCTCTAACATCAATCACCCAGCCAACAGTGAATGCCCAGATGTCAAATATTGCTGGGCCATTGTTATATAGCTCTGTCTGGCTGTCACGTTGGCCTATATTGTGGTGTTGTGGTGGTGTTGTGGTGGTACAGTGGTGTTGTGGTGTCAAATGTTGCTGGGTCATTGTTATATAGCTCTGTCTGGCTGTCACGTTGGCCTATATTGTGGTGTTGTGGTGGTGTTGTGGTGGTATAGTGGTGTTGTGGTGTTAAATGTTGCTGGGTCATTGTTATATAGCTCTGTCTGGCTGTCACGTTGGCCTATATTGTGGTGGTGTTGTGGTGGTATAGTGGTGTTGTGGTGTCAAATGTTGCTGGGTCATTGTTATATAGCTCTGTCTGGCTGTCACGTTGGCCTATATTGTGGTGGTGTTGTGGTGGTATAGTGGTGTTGTGGTGTCAAATGTTGCTGGGTCATTGTTATATAGCTCTGTCTGGCTGTCACGTTGGCCTATATTGTGGTGGTGTTGTGGTGGTATAGTGGTGTTGTGGTGTCAAATGTTGCTGGGTCATTGTTATATAGCTCTGTCTGGCTGTCACGTTGGCCTATATTGTGGTGGTATAGTGGTGTTGTGGTGTCAAATGTTGCTGGGTCATTGTTATATAGCTCTGTCTGGCTGTCACGTTGGCCTATATTGTGGTGGTGTTGTGGTGGTATAGTGGTGTTGTGGTGTCAAATGTTGCTGGGTCATTGTTATATAGCTCTGTCTGGCTGTCACGTTGGCCTATATTGTGGTGGTGTTGTGGTGGTGTTGTGGTGGTATAGTGGTGTTGTGGTGTCAAATGTTGCTGGGTCATTGTTATATAGCTCTGTCTGGCTGTCACGTTGGCCTATATTGTGGTGGTATAGTGGTGTTGTGGTGTCAAATGTTGCTGGGTCATTGTTATATAGCTCTGTCTGGCTGTCACGTTGGCCTATATTGTGGTGGTGTTGTGGTGGTATAGTGGTGTTGTGGTGTCAAATGTTGCTGGGTCATTGTTATATAGCTCTGTCTGGCTGTCACGTTGGCCTATATTGTGGTGGTGTTGTGGTGGTATAGTGGTGTTGTGGTGTCAAATGTTGCTGGGTCATTGTTATATAGCTCTGTCTGGCTGTCACGTTGGCCTATATTGTGGTGGTGTTGTGGTGGTATAGTGGTGTTGTGGTGTCAAATGTTGCTGGGTCATTGTTATATAGCTCTGTCTGGCTGTCACGTTGGCCTATATTGTGGTGGTATAGTGGTGTTGTGGTGTCAAATGTTGCTGGGTCATTGTTATATAGCTCTGTCTGGCTGTCACGTTGGCCTATATTGTGGTGGTGTTGTGGTGGTATAGTGGTGTTGTGGTGTCAAATGTTGCTGGGTCATTGTTATATAGCTCTGTCTGGCTGTCACGTTGGCCTATATTGTGGTGGTGTTGTGGTGGTATAGTGGTGTTGTGGTGTCAAATGTTGCTGGGTCATTGTTATATAGCTCTGTCTGGCTGTCACGTTGGCCTATATTGTGGTGGTGTTGTGGTGGTATAGTGGTGTTGTGGTGTCAAATGTTGCTGGGTCATTGTTATATAGCTCTGTCTGGCTGTCACGTTGGCCTATATTGTGGTGGTGTTGTGGTGGTATAGTGGTGTTGTGGTGTCAAATGTTGCTGGGTCATTGTTATATAGCTCTGTCTGGCTGTCACGTTGGCCTATATTGTGGTGGTGTTGTGGTGGTATAGTGGTGTTGTGGTGTCAAATGTTGCTGGGTCATTGTTATATAGCTCTGTCTGGCTGTCACGTTGGCCTATATTGTGGTGTTGTGGTGTTAAATGTTGCTGGGCCATTGTTATATAGCTCTGTCTGGCTGTCACGTTGGCCTATATTGTGGTGTTGTGGTGGTATAGTGGTGGTGTTGTGGTGGTATAGTGGTGGTGTTGTGGTGTTAAATGTTGCTGGGCCATTGTTATATAGCTCTGTCTAGCTGTCACGTTGGCCTATACTGTGGTGTTGTGGTGGTGTTGTGGTGTTAAATGTTGCTGGGCCATTGTTATATAGCTCTGTCTGGCTGTCACGTTGGCCTATATTGTGGTGTTGTGGTGGTATAGTGGTGTTGTGGTGTCAAATGTTGCTGGGTCATTGTTATATAGCTCTGTCTGGCTGTCACGTTGGCCTATATTGTGGTGTTGTGGTGGTGTTGTGGTGGTGTTGTGGTGGTATAGTGGTGTTGTGGTGTTAAATGTTGCTGGGTCATTGTTATATAGCTCTGTCTGGCTGTCACGTTGGCCTATATTGTGGTGGTGTTGTAGTATCGTTTCGCAGCTAAATAATTAATGTAACTAAATATATCTAAAATATATTAAGAAAGACGTCCAACTAATGGGGTGAACGTATTACAAAATCAAAACTAATGGGGCTAAACTTGAGGGAAAAGGGGGTCTAGAAAAAAAAAAATCCTTTCAAGGTGATTTGGGTCGTTTTTCTGGCTTCTCTTCTTCCTCGTGTTTAGCCCCATTAGCTTTCAGATTTTAAGACGTTCGGCCCATTAGTTTGGCGATTTTAAGACCTGCTGCCCCATTCCTGTCAATATTAAGACTTTTCGTGTCAGTTAGGTGTCGATTTTTTCCTGGCGAGCGAGAGCGAGCCAGCAATTTTTTCTATTAAAAAAATGTACAAATTTATCTTGAAGGAGGAACTTGGTATTATTATTATTATTATTATTATTATTATTATTTTTTTTTTTAAAGTTTGATGGAGGTCTAAGGATGAAATTAAAACAAAAATAATAATAAAACTAAAAGTAAATGAGGAAATAAACAGGTCTATCTCCCCTCAAGGTGATTATTTAAATTACCCCCCTGTAGAATAATGTAGGGCCACAATATTGTTTTAAGTTTATGATCCCGCGAAGTTGTGTGGCGATATAAGTGAGATCTAAGTTGTCCAGGGAGGGCGATAAATGTGTGTGTGCGTGTGTGTGTGTGTGTGTGTGTGTGTGTGTGTGTGTGTGTGAGAGAGAGAGAGAGAGAGAGAACGAGAGAGAGAGTGAGTGAATGAGAGAGAGAGAGTGAGTGAATGAGAGAGAGAGTGAGTGAATGAGAGAGAGAGAGTGAGTGAATGAGAGAGAGAGCGAACGAGAGAGAGAGCGAACGAGAGAGAGCGAACGAGAGAGAGCGAACGAGAGAGAGCGAACGAGAGAGAGAGAGAGAGCGAACGAGAGAGAGAGAGCGAACGAGAGAGAGAGCGAACGAGAGAGAGAGCGAACGAGAGAGAGAGCGAACGAGAGAGAGAGAGAGCGAACGAGAGAGAGAGAGAGAGAGAGCGAACGAGAGAGAGAGAGCGAACGAGAGAGAGCGAACGAGAGAGAGAGAGAGCGAACGAGAGAGAGAGAGCGAACGAGAGAGAGAGAGAGCGAACGAGAGAGAGAGAGAGCGAACGAGAGAGAGAGAGAGAGCGAACGAGAGAGCGAGAGAGAGAGAGAGCGAACGAGAGAGAGAGCGAACGAGAGAGAGCGAACGAGAGAGAGAGAGCGAACGAGAGAGAGAGAGAGAGCGAACGAGAGAGAGAGAGAGCGAACGAGAGAGAGAGAGAGCGAACGAGAGAGAGAGAGAGCGAACGAGAGAGAGAGAGAGCGAACGAGAGAGAGAGAGAGAGCGAACGAGAGAGAGAGAGAGAGAGAGCGAACGAGAGAGAGAGAGCGAACGAGAGAGAGAGAGAAAACGAACGAAAGAGAGCTAACAACAGAGCCAAGCGAGTTAAAATTCGATCCATACGAGATGCAAATGAGTTAGCGCTGTAAAGTTTATAGGCTGTAACCTTATATATACTGTACATATATATATATATATATATATATATATATATATATATATATATATATATATATATATATATATATATATATATATATATAAAATCAGGGGTAGCTCTAACACCAAGTATAGAGCACCCAGGCTCTATAACGGGTTCTATGGCACTCTGTTTAGGGAGAGGGGTTTTAGACCCTACTGGGGCTACTTATATCTAGTGGATGTTTTTTTGGAGTTTTTTTTTGGGGGGGGGGCTATTCAATCATGTATTCAATCATGTATTCAATCATGTATTCAATCATGTATTCATAAATTTCTTTGTTTCCTCGCTAGACCTCTATCAAGCTTTAAACAAGACCCCCTGGATCCCCCTTCAAGATAAATGTGTACATTTTTCGGTAAAAACTTTCCTGGCCGAAAGCCAATTCCTCCTAAAATTACAGGTTCGCTATCGCTCGCCAGGGGAAAATTGACACCAAAATTACACGAAAGGTCTTAAAATTGACAACGAAATGGGGCGAAAGATGTTTAAATCGCCAAAGTAAGGGGCTGAAAGTCTTAAAATATCAAAATTTATGGGGCTAAGCATGAGGGAGAAGGGTAGCTCTAACACCATGTATAGAGCGCCCAGGCTCTACAACGGGTTCTATGGCACTCTGTTTACGGAGAGGGTGGTGGAGAGGTTTTAGACCCTACTGGGGCTATTTATATCTATCTATATAACCCTTTTACAGATAGATAGATATACAGGATGACACAGAATTCACTGCCTCTAGATATATTTGTATAAGCCGGTATCACACGAGAGCATTTATAGTCAACATTCGATCATCAACATTTTTCTGGCAACATTTCTGGAGTATTTTGTCTGGTATCGGAAACTAGACTGATGGTAGATGAATTTAGGTAACCGAAATAATCTAAATGTTGACCTCATAAGCTGCCAGACCAGTGTTAAGGATATATGTTGAGTGAAAAAGCACTCGTGTGATACCAGCTTAAGGGGAGGTATTTAGTTTGTTCCCTAGACCTCCAGCAAGCTTAAAATTACACCCCCTCGAGTCCCTTTCAAAATTAATTTGTACATTTTTCGGTAGAAAAATGTCCCGGCCAAAGGCCGTTTCCTCTTAATTTACAGGCTCGCTATCGCTCGCCAGGATAAAATAGACACCTGAATGGCACGAAAGGTCTTAAAATGGGGTGAAAGTTCTTAAAATCGCCAAACTAACGGGGCAAACATCTTAAAATCTCAAAAGCAATGGGGCTAGACATGAGAGAGAAAGGGGTCAAGAAAAAAGTCCCTCAAGTGGATATCTCCCTTAAGCGGGTAGTCTGCATGAACCGCGTAATGGAGATCTTATTATAACAAACAATATCGTCACAACCACTGCCATTTATATCATCGCATTTAAGGGGAGATTGCCACCTGGAGGATTTTTGTCTGGACCCCTTTCTCCCTCATGTTTAGCCCCATTGCTTTGAGATTTTAAGACGTCCGCCCCATTAGTTTGGCGATTTTAAGAACCCTCGCCCCATTTCTGTCAATTTAAGACCATTCGTGCCATTAGGTGTAAAAAACATCCTGGCGAGCGATAGCGAGCCTGTAATTTAAGGGGAACCGGCCTTCGGCCGGGACATTTTCTACCGAAAAATGTACAAATTTATCTTGAAAGGGGGTCTAGGGGGAGTAAATTTAAGCTTGATGGAAGTCTAGGGACTCAACTAAAACCTCCCCTTAAATGCAGAATAGATCATAATAATATATTCACCTTTCAAGTTAGGTGAGTTTTCGATTATTTTCCAAAATTCTCCACAGTTGAAAACACTTGCACGAGGAAGATAACAGTATGTCCAGAACATGAGGGTGTTTGTAAGGAGACATTAATAAAACATTTGCACGAGGAAGATAACATTATGTCCAGAACATGACGGTGTTTGTAAGGAGACATAAATAAAACACTTGCACGAGGAATATAACAGTATGTCCAGAACATGAGGGTGTTTGTAAGGAGACATAAATAAAACACTTGCACGAGGAAGATAACAGTATGTCCAGAACATGAGGGTGTTGTAAGGAGACATAAATAAAACACTTGCACGAGGAAGATAACAGTATGTCCAGAACATGAGGGTGTTTGTAAGGAGACATTAATAAAACACTTGCACGAGGAAGATAACAGTATGTCCAGAACATGAGGGTGTTTGTAAGGGGACATAAATAAAACACTTGCACGAGGAAGATAACATTATGTCCGGAACATGAGGGTGTTTGTAAGGAGACATAAATAAAAACACTTGCACGAGGAAGATAACAGTATGTCCAGAACATGCGGGTGTTTGTAAGGAGACATTAATAACACACTTGCACGAGGAAGATAACAGTATGTCCAGAACATGAGGGTGTTTGTAAGGAGACATTAATAAAACATTTGCACGAGGAAGATAACATTATGTCCAGAACATGACGGTGTTTGTAAGGAGACATAAATAAAACACTTGCACGAGGAATATAACAGTATGTCCAGAACATGAGGGTGTTTGTAAGGAGACATAAATAAAACACTTGCACGAGGAAGATAACAGTATGTCCAGAACATGAGGGTGTTTGTAAGGAGACATTAATAAAACACTTGCACGAGGAAGATAACAGTATGTCCAGAACATGAGGGTGTTTGTAAGGGGACATTAATATATTTATATATTTTTTAGTTTCCTCGCTAGACCTTCATCAAGCTTAAGAAAAAAACAATAACACTCCTTAGACCCTCCTAGATAAATTTGTACATTGTTCGATAGAAAAATTTCCCGGCCGAAGGCCGGTTTCTATTAAAATTAAGGCTCGCTATCGCTCGCTATGTAAAAATCGACACCTAAATGGCACAACATATTTTAATATTGATATAGAAATGGGAAGAAAGGTTTTAAAATCAACAAACTAATGGGGCAAACTTCTTATAATTTGAAAACTAATGGGGCCAAACATGAGGAAGAAAGGTGACTTGAAAAGCGACCCATCTCTCCTTAATTAACCCCTTCAGTACCGGTGACGTTCTGTTAATATGATGCTGGCTACTATTAGACGATGTTATTCAGCTTAAATATGACCTCCAGCAATAAACAGGCTCCGGACTATACTATCTCACCTAGCCACCGACCGATCCTTCTTAAGGGGAGGTTTTTAGTTAGTTCCCTAGACCTCCATCAAGCTTAAGATTACACTCCCTTTGAGCCCCTTTCAAGATAAATTTGTAAATTTTTCGGTAAAAAATGTCCCGGCTGAAAGCCGGTTCGTCTTAAATTACAGGCTCGCTATCGCTCGCCAGGATAAAATCGACACCTAAATGGCACGAAATGTCTTAAAATTGACAGAAATGGGTCGAAGGTTCTTACAATCGTCAAAATAATGGGGGCGAACGTCTTAAAATTAGAAAAGCAATGGGGCTAAACATGAGGGACAAAGGAGTCAAGAAAAAAATCCCTCAAGTGGAAACCTCCCCTTAACCCCTTCTGTACCGGTGACGTCTTTTTCAATTAATTCTATAGCTATATTTAGACGATTTTGTGCTGCTTAAGAAGGAGCAGTGATAGTCAAAGTGTGAATTATGAGAGAGAGAGAGAGAGAGAGAGAGAGAGAGAGAGAGAGAGAGAGAGAGAGAGAGAGAGAGAGAGAGAGAGAGAGAGAGAGAGAGAGAGAGAGAGAGAGAGAGAGAGAGAGAGAGAGGGGATTAAGGAAGTGGTTGAAAGGGTGCGTGTGAGAGAGAGGGGGTGGTGGGGGCTAAGACCATTATATGCGCTGTGGGGTGAGATGAGACTGTGGGGGTAGTGAAAGACAAATTGTGGGGGGTGGGGGTGAGTAGGGGGGGTGTATTTGAAAGAATGTACGAGAGAGACAGTAGTTGCTCTTAACAACTTTACTGTATATGTGGGGTGTAAAGGAGAACAAAGGAAATCAAGCAACAACAGATCCAGCGACCCCTCAAGGCTGCTTGCCCTCCAAAACACTATGGTCAAGTGTCCAAACAGTAGTTTAGAGTAGGTAAGGAAAAAATGGAAAGGGAAGACTGCCCTTGGACAAATGTCTGTGGCAGGATTAGATGTAATATAAGTTGTTAGTAACATAATAGAGGAGAAAACAAAAAATAATATACTGTATATATATATATATATATATATATATATATATATATATATATATTCATTTACAAATGCAGTCAGTCACGGGTTTGATGCAAGATATTTGTCTAGGCGAAGTTTAAAAGAATCAACGGTGCTGCAGTCTATAACGTCTCGAGGAAGCCTATTCCACAAGTTGACAACTCGATTGAAGAAGAAATTCTCAGATTCGTGTGAGTTAAAAGATTTACCAATAATTTTGCAACCGTTTCCCCGCGTGTAATTAGATTGGTCGATAGTGAAGTACTTACTAAAGTTCATATTGTCGATGCCCTTGATGATTTTGAACAATTGAATTAAGTCGCCTCTTAATCTGCGCTGGGTTAAAGGAAATAGATTTAATTCTCTAAAACGCTCCTCGTATGGTTTGTTCTTTAGGCTAGGTATCATTTTGGTAACTCTACGTTGAACTCGTTCTAGCTTGTCTCTATCTTTTTGGTAACAAGGGCACCAGGGATTGAACGCAGTATTCCAGAAGAGGGCAGACTAAGGAATTGTAAAGAGTTAGGAAAACTTCTTTGGATTTATGCTCAAATGACCTGCCTATAAAGCCAATTATTTTATTTGGTTTCTAACAACTTCTGAACATTGTTGACTCGGTTTTAGGTTACTCGATATTGTTACTCCCAGATCAGTTTCTCTGTTTACAATCTTAAGCTGAGTGCCATTCATTGAATAGTTTGCTTTCTCATTTAGGTATCCGATATGTAGTACTTTACATTTATCCGCATTGAAACTCATCTGCCAAATTTGGGCACAACATGACAACTTATCTAGATTGTGTTGCATTAGATTGTGTTGCATATCGTCAACTTGTTCTTTTGAGAGTACGCTATTTGCATTGTTTGTATCGTCAGCAAACTTTGAGATTGTACAGGTGAGACCCTCATCTATGTCGTTGATGTATATGAGAAAGATAATTGGTCCTAGTACCGATCCCTGGGGTACCCCACTACTTAAATTGGTCCATTTAGATGACTTACCGTTTATGACTACTCTTTGCTTTCTGTCACTGAGCCAATTTTCTATCCATTTCAACACACCGTCTTGTATTCCATGCGCTTTTAGTTTTAGCAGTAAACGTTTGTAGAGAGCTTTGTCAAAGGCCTTTTGAAAATCAAGGTACCGTATATAATATCTACAGCTTTACACTCATCAAAGAGCTTGAAGATATCGTGGAAGAAGTTTAAGAGGTTTGTTAAGCAGGAACGTTTGTTACGAAAGCCGTGTTGAGTATCTTTAAGTATGTTATTTTTCTAAGTGATTTACGAGTCTGTCTGTTATGAGTGTTTCTAGCATTTTACATACAACTGAAGTTAAGCTAATTGGACGATAGTTACTGGATAGGGATTTGCTGCCTTTTTTTAATATCGGTGTTACGTTGGCTGGCTTCCACTGATCAGGCATAGTTCCAGACTACAAGCAATTTACCAATAATGAGCAATGTCAATGAGCAATGAATAGCAATGTCAGTGGTTTGGAGAGCTCATCCTTAGCTTCCTTTAGAACTCTAGGCGAGATTATATCATGTCCAAAGTTTTATTTACCTTGAGTGAATCTAAACATTTCAATATTTCTCTCTCTGTAATGGTGATATTGCTTAGAATATCAGAATTATCAATTAGAATCGACGATGGTGTAGGGATATCACTGAGGTCTTCTGTTGTAAAAACTGATGCAAAGAAGGTATTGAGGGCATTACTCATTTGTACTTCGTCTTTGGTGTATTCTCCATTTTCATCGACTAACGGTCCAACAGTTGAAGCAACTACTTTTTTCTTTCTGATATAACTATAGAATTCGTTCGGGTTTGTTTTACTTTGATTTGCAACATGTAACTCCAGGGTCTTTTTACTTTGCTTAATTAACTTGTTGGCTTTGCGTCGTAGTTCTACAAATTTCACCCGTTCTTCGTCATATTGTGAGGTGCTTTTCCAAGCAAAAGTAATAGCTAAAGCCTATACTCCCTCCCCCTACATTGTTTACATTCTTGGCTAGAGTGGCACGGTGTAACATGGTAGGGTTCCTTAAGACGGATGGTGCCTCCATTAGGGGGAACAGAGGAAGTGTATGTGACATTAGTGGGCATACCTCACTACATACTACTAGTCTTACTGAACCACCTAACACATTATCTGTACCATCTCTCACTAGGAAACAACAGTTGGGTAGGGGGATATTTTAGTTCTAACCCCGTATTATTTTAGTTCTAACCCCCGTATTATTTTAGTTCTAACCCCCGTATTATTTTAGTTCTAACCCCCGTATTATTTTAGTTCTAACCCCCGTATTATTTTAGTTCTAATGTATTATTAAACCTCAATTACCTGAGCCCCTAAACCTTCATGAACAAAATAAGCAGACACAAATAGTGGTCATTCTGAGATTGAATGGAATGGAATCCTATATCACAAAATATGTATGCATGTATTTTCAGTATATATGTAGGCACATACCCCATAGCGGGGGGGGGGGGCTGACTCTTGAGAGAGCCCGAACAGGGACAACACAACACAACAAAGTAACAAATTCACACACATCTACTGTAAGTCTCCCATGATAAGACCCAGAGACCATGAATCACTAAGGGCCTCCAGACCTCCCGGAGAGGTTCCGGTTTCAGCAGGCAGACACGCAGCGGAACTATACCACAATACCCGGCAACCTCACATACACCGGATCCCCGGGCAGATAATACTCGGTTATTTTATTTTCGTTCGACAGTGTTGGTATAGTCTATTCGCTGTAAGTAGGCAAAACATCATGACCTCTAACCTCTGTAACTAAAAAATTACTAATCGAGCTAATATTTCTCCCATTTGGGAAGAGTCAGTGATGAAATAGATGTGGAAATTTACAGCCAATTTGTTCTAGCCCTTTTTGAGTTACAGAGGATAGAAGTCAATATTTTTCGCCTACTTACAGCGAATAGACTATAGTACCCTTCTGAATTCTTCATGATACTGGGGTCAACTCAGTATTTCTAAACATGTGGGAGGTGTGCTACTAACCCTATGAAGCCGTTGTCACACGAGCGGGTTTTTCCGTCAATTTCCGATGAGCAAGTTTGTTTTCGTACTGTTTTCGTACTATTTTCGTACTATTTTCGTACATTGGAATCGGACACTAGACTAAAGGTAGATTATGCTAGGTGGCTGAATTTTGATACAACATAGATCTCAAAGCTGCCAGACTACAATTGCTCGTGAAAATTGACGGAAAAAACGCTCGTGTGACACTGGCTTAACGAACGAAGATGAGATAACCGAGTGCCAATTTGTTATAAAGCACTAAAGAGCATTACATTTCAGAAAGATTACTATTTGTTTAGTTTACTTCGTTCTTAAAAGGTTTACCGGTGTCATCTATATCTATCTATTGCCTGACGCCGTGATCCCCGAAGGGGTGCCCACGAACGAACCGCCCCCATGCACCTCTGTCCCCAGTCAGTCGACGCCCCTCCCCCCAACCAGCACCGCCTTCGTTCATGTAGTTCCTCACTCCATCCTTCCACCTCATATTCGGTCTACCTCTCCCCCTCTGTCTCTCCACCTCGCTCTCGTACACCCTCTTAGCCATTCTCTCGCTTTCCATAAGTTCCATATGGCCGAACCATCTCAAGTTGTTCCTTTTCACACTTTCCAGCACATCTACCTCCACACCACACCTCCTTCTTACTTCCTCATTAGTCTGTCTATCCCTCCATGTAACTCCGCACGCACTCCTTAAGTAATTCATTTACACTGCTCTCACTCTTGGTCTGAGTCTCTTAACCAACGTCCATGCTTCGCTTCCGTAAGTCAGTGTCGGGATTACCACACTGTCATGCAAGGACTTCTTCACTTCCATACTGACCACCCTATTTCTTGTTACTGCTTTTAGCGTTCCTACAACCCTCTTCCCCTGTTGTACCCTCTCCCGCACCTCTTCATCCATAGTCCCATCTTTACTCAACACACTGCCCAGATACTTAAAAGAGTTGACGATCTCCATAGCCTGACCGTTCAGCTTCACCTCACACTCTGTGACTTCACCCCTTTCGAAGACCATAACCTTGCTCTTCCCCGTATTTACCTTCAAATTCCGTTTTTCGCACACTGTTCCAAACTCATTTACCAGACCCTGCAACTCCCATTCATTATCACTCATCAGAACTGTATCATCCGCAAACAGCAGTATAGGTAGCTTCCACTCAATTCCCTCCCTTTTCAGCGATACACCAACATCCACTGCTCTTGATAGTATTTCTTTCATAACTCCATCCATATATACAGTAAACAACCACGGGGACATCACACACCCCTGTTTCAAACCAACATTCAGGTCAAAGAACTCGCTCTGCTCACTCTCCACACATACTGCCGCCTTTGCACCCTCATACATGCTCTTCACTGCTTTCAGCAACTTGCCCTCTACTCCATATATTCTAAGTACTTTCCACAAACCTTCTCTATCCACTCTGTCATAGGCCTTCTCCAAGTCCATAAAGGCAACATACACCTTTTGTTTCTTCTCCAGATACTTCTCCACAACACAATGCAGGGCAAAAATCTGATCTACACATCCTCTTCCCTTCCTAAAACCTCCCTGCTCGTCGCCTATCCATTTCTCCGTTCTCACTCTCTCAATCACTACCCTACTGTATACCTTCCCTACTACGCTTAGAAGACATATTCCTCGGTGGTTACCACACACTCCTCTTTCCCCTTTGCCCTTATATAGGGGGACTATTATGCCAGTCTTCCAGTCATCGGGTGCACTCCCCTTCTCCCATGCTAGTTTGCACATTTTCCATACCCATTCTATCACTATCTCACCACCATACCTCAACATTTCCCACACACTCCATCTGTTCCTGGTGCTTTCCCCAACTTCAGTCTTACTATTTGTTTAGTTTACTTCGTTCTTAAAAGGTTTACCGGTGTCATACTTTCATTTTATTCGGGATATTATTAAATTATAGTATTCAGTTCAAAAAGGGCCTCTAAAAATAAACAGGCTTCGAACTATCTCACTTGACCCATTTTACTAACACTGATCCTTCTTAAACTGCACATAATCGTCTAAATATAGCAATAATTAAATTAAAAACACGGTTCCAGTATAGAAACGGTTATGTTATTACTATTTAAGGGGAGGTCTCCACTTGAGGGATTTCTTTCTTGACCCCTTTCTCCCTCATGTTTAGCCCCATTGCTTTTGATATTATAAAACGTTTGCCCCATTAGTTTAGCGATTTTAAGAACTTTCAACCCATATTAAGACCTTTCGTGCCATTCAGGTGTCGATTTTTTCCTGGCGAGCGATAGCGAGCCTGTAATTTAGAGGAACCGGCCTTTGGCCGGGAAATTTTTCGACCGAAAAATGTACAAATTTATATTGAAAGGGACTCGAGGGGGTGTAATTTTAAGGTTGATGGAGGAGTAGGAAACAAACTGAAAACCTCCCCTTGAGTTTACCATTTTCGAGCAATGTATTATAGTTTGTCTCCTAGGATAACAATGTATTATAGTTTGTCCCCTAGGATAACAATGTATTATAGTTTGTCTCCTAGGATAACAATGTATTATAGTTTGTCTCCTAGGATAACATTGTATTATAGTTTGTCTCCTAGGATAACAATGTATTATAGTTTGTCTCCTAGGATAACAATGTATTATAGTTTGTCTCCTAGGATAACATTGTATTATAGTTTGTCTCCTAGGATAACAATGTATTATAGTTTGTCTCCTAGGATAACAATGTATTATAGTTTGTCTCCTAGGATAACAATGTATTATAGTTTGTCCCCAAGGATAACAATGTATTATAGTTTGTCCCCTAGGATAACAATGTATTATAGTTTGTCTCCTAGGATAACAATGTATTATAGTTTGTCCCCTAGGATAACAATGTATTATAGTTTGTCTCCTAGGATAACAATGTATTATAGTTTGTCCCCTAGGATAACAATGTATTATAGTTTGTCTCCTAGGATAACAATGTATTATAGTTTGTCCCCTAGGATAACAATGTATTATAGTTTGTCTCCTAGGATAACAATGTATTATAGTTTGTCCCCTAGGATAGCAATGTATTATAGTTTGTCCCCAAGGATAACAATGTATTATAGTTTGTCTCCTAGGATAACAATGTATTATAGTTTGTCCCCTAGGATAACAATGTATTATAGTTTGTCTCCTAGGATAACAATGTATTATAGTTTGTCTCCTAGGATAACAATGTATTATAGTTTGTCCCCTAGGATAACAATGTATTATAGTTTGTCTCCTAGGATAACAATGTATTATAGTTTGTCTCCTAGGATAACAATGTATTATAGTTTGTCCCCTAGGATAACAATGTATTATAGTTTGTCCCCTAGGATAACAATGTATTATAGTTTGTCCCCTAGGATAACAATGTATTATAGTTTGTCCCCTAGGATAACAATGTATTATAGTTTGTCTCCTAGGATAACAATGTATTATAGTTTGTCTCCTAGGATAACAATGTATTATAGTTTGTCTCCTAGGATAACAATGTATTATAGTTTGTCTCCTAGGATAACAATGTATTATAGTTTGTCCCCAAGGATAACAATGTATTATAGTTTGTCTCCTAGGATAACAATGTATTATAGTTTGTCTCCTAGGATAACAATGTATTATAGTTTGTCTCCTAGGATAACAATGTATTATAGTTTGTCCCCTAGGATAACAAAAACACCGCCCAAGACTTTCATCTAACTCAAAAATGCCCAACCAGACCCCCTTCAGGCTAAATTTTTATATTTTTCGGTAGGAAAATGTCCTGGCCGAAGGCCGATTTCTTCTAAGTTACAGCCTTGCTATCGCTCGTCCTTTTTTTTTTTTTTAAGACAATGAACGGAGGAAGGAAAAACACATAAAACAAAAAGGTCCATGTGCCTAAAGGCATCCTCCATGAATGAGCTGAAGCGTCTATTATCGCCAAACTAATGGGTGAAACTTCCTATTATCGCCAAACTAATGGGGTGAAACATCTTAAAATCTTAACCCCTTCTGTACCGCCATCTTTCTTATTAAATTTTAGTTACAGTTAGACGATATTATAGTGCTTAAGAAGGATCTGTGGTAGTACAAAAGTTAACAGAGATCGTTCGAAGCCTGTTAATTGCTGGAAACCCTTTATTAACCCTTTCAAGCTCCAGCACGCATTGCTTTTGTTTTCTGGCTATCATTAGACGATTATATACAGTTTAAGAAGGATTTGTGTGAATTATAAGGGTAAAGACCATCTCAATTAAGGGGAGGTATTTAGTTTGTTCACTAGAACTCCATCAAGCTTAAAATTACACCCCCTTGAGTCCCTTTCAAGATATATTTTTACATTTTTCGGTAGAAAAATTTCCCGGCCAAAGGCCGGTTCCTCTTAAATTACAGGCTCGCTATCGCTCGCCAGGATAAAATTGAGACCTGAATGGCAAGAAAGGTCTTAATATGGGGTGAAAGTTCTTAAAATCGCTAAACTAATGGGGCAAATGTTTCATAATATCAAAAACGATGGGGCTAAACATGAGGGAGAAAGGGGTCAAGAAAAATATCCCTTAAGTGGAGATCTCTCCTTAACCCTCCGACTTCCAAATGCCCTTCCTAATCTAAATAACATCGTCCATTAATAGCTGTAAAACAGAAAATAAATGCGTCTTGGAGCTTGAGAGGGTTAACTGAATACAATAGTCTAATAGTAGCTGTAATAAAGTTGAAAGGACGGCGCCGGTACGGAAGGGGTTAAGCAAACATTGATGTGGAACAAATTACACCCATTACCCCGCCAGCCATACACCCTTGACTGGCTGGAGAGAGAGTACAAAGGAGTACAAAGGAAATCAAGCAACAACAGGTCTAGTGACCCTTCTAGGCTGCTTCTCCTCCAAAACACTGAGGATCAAGTGTCCAAACAGTGGTTTAGAGTGGGTAAGGGAACATTGGAAAAGGAACTACTGTCCGTGGCAGAATTAGGAAGTTAGTAGGGGACAGATGGGTTAGTAACTGAGGGGGAAATAAAATAAAGTTATTCATTTACAAACGCAGTCAGTCGCGGGTTTGATGCGAGGTATTTGTCTAAGCGGAGTTTAAATGAATCAACGGTGCTGCAGTCTATAACGTCTCGGGGAAGCCCATTCCACAAGTTGACAACTCGATTGAAGAAGAAATTCTTAGATTCGTGTGAGTTAAAAGATTTACCAATCATTTTGCAACCGTTTCCCCGCGTGTAATTAGATTGGTCGATAGTGAAGTACTTACTACAGTTCATATTGTCGATGCCTTTGATGATTTTGAACACTTGAATTAAGTCACCTCTTAATCTGCGCTGGGTTAAAGGAAATATATTTAATTCTCTAAGACGCTCTTCGTATGGTTTGTTCTTTAGGCTAGGTATCATTTTGGTAACTCTACGTTGAACTCGTTCTAGCTTGTTTATATCTTTTTGGTAATAAGGGCACCAGGATTGAACGCAATATTCCAGAAGCGGGCGGACTAAGGAATTGTAAAGGGTTAGGATAACTTCTTTGGATTTATTCTCAAATGACCTGCCTATAAAGCCAATTATTTTGTTTGCCTTCTTAACAACTTCTGAACATTGTTGACTCGGTTTTAGGTTACTCGATATTGTTACTCCCAGATCGGTTTCCCTGTTTACATTCTTAAGCTGAGTGCCATTCATCGAATAGTTTGCTTTCTCATTTAGGTATCCGATATGTAGTACTTTACATGTATCCGCATTGAAACTCATTTGCCAAATTTGGGCCCAACATGACAATTTATCTAGATTGTGTTGTTGCATATCGTCAACTTGTTCTTTTGAGAGTACGCCATTTGCAATTTTTGTATCGTCAGCAAATTTTGAGATTGTACAGGTGAGACCCTCATCTATGTCGTTGATGTAAATTAGAAAGATAATTGGTCCTAGTACCGATCCCTGGGGTACCCCGCTACTTACATTGGTCCATTTAGATGCCTTACCGTTTATGACTACTCTTTGCTTTCTGTTGCCGAGCCATAATATATATATATATATAAATATAAGTGTGCGTGAGCGAGCCATTTTGCGTGTGTGTTGGTACGTATTTGCGTGTGGACAAGTCAGGAGAGAGAGAGAGAGAGAGAGAGAGAGAGAGAGAGAGAGAGAGAGAGAGAGAGAGAGAGAGAGAGAGAGAGAATGCGTGTGTGTGTGTAGAGGTTGGGTTGGCGTGTGGATGGTCGTAGGACAAGGTATGGTATGGGTGTGTGTGTGTGGGCGTAGAGGTTGGGTGGGCGTGTGGGTGGTCGTAGGACAAGGTATGGTATGGGTGTGTATGTGTGGGCGTAGCGGTTGGGTGGGCGTGTGGGTGGTCGTAGGACATGGTATGGGTGTGTGTGTATGTGTGGGCGTAGAGGGTGGGTGGGCGTAGAGGGTGGTCGTAGGACAAGGTATGGTATGGTATGGGTGTGTGTGGGTATGTGTGGGCGTAGAGGTTGGGTGGGCGTGTGGGTGGTCGTAGCACAAGTTATGGTATGGGTGTGTGTGGGTATGTGTGGGCGTAGAGGTTGGGTGGGCGTGTGGGTGGTCGTAGGACAAGTTATGGTATGTGTGTGTGTGCGTATGTGTGTGTTACTCAGTTACTCAGTTACTTGTTCGTCAAGGGGAATCCACGCAATGCGAGCTAAGCTCATTATTATCGCGCCTCCTTAACTGGGAATGTATTGCGTGAAATGCATGTTAAGTGTTTTATGTACTGTTGGAATGGCTGTGGATGTGTGTGTAGTCTGTATTTTTAGCCAATTGACGACATCGGAAACTAAGGCTTAGGGTGGATCTGTATGGTACCATTCTCACTATAGACGGTACCGTCTCGCCCGAAGGCTTAGGTAGCCATCAGCTTAGGTGAACCATATGATACCCATCTCGCCTTGTACCATTTTTGCCAACCCCAGATGGGACGTCACAACGTCGTCCACTTATTCCAGGTACCTATTTACAGCTAGGTGAACTGAGGCTAACACATGAAAGGAGACAAGCCCAATTTGTCTCCGCCCGGCCGGGGATTGAACCCCCGACCCCTCGTGTGTGTGTGTGTGTGTGTGTGTGTGTGTGTGTGTGTGTGTGTGTGTGTGTGTGTGTGTGGTCGTAGGACAAGGTATGGTATGGGGGTGTGTGTGTGTGTGTGTGTGTGTGTGTGTGTGTGTGTGTGTGTGTGTGTGTGTGTGGGTGGTCGTAGGACAAGGTATGGTATGGGTGTGGTATGTTGAGAGGGAGGGCGGGGCTGTTTGACATACCGCCTTCATACACACAGGCACACATATATACACACACAGGTACACACACAGGCACACACACACACCATACAGGCACGCACATACACACTCACACACACACCCGTCTCTCTCTTGCCTTCATCTGTGCTATCCTTTCCTTCCATTTTCCCTTAATCTTAGAGCTGCTATCCCTGCTACAACAAAGTCCTGATCACCGCGCAGCGATCGCAAGAGCTGTGTGGCCAGTGTATCTATGTAAATATATGTAAACCATCATCAACATTCTTCAACTTAACCCTTTCACGCATTTATGACGCAGAGGTTGCCAGATTAGCAATAAGAATTTGAGTTTTCTCACTCTTGTAATTACCTCTCCAAAATTAGTTTTCTGCCCACAGCTAACTCAAAGACAACTGCAGAGGTTGAAGTAACTAAACTAAAGGTTTCTAAATACCCCTGATGGTAACAAAGGCTTTAAAGTATCCCCAATAGGCTCAACACAGCTAACTCAAAGACAACTGCAGAGGTTGAAGTAACTCAACTAAAGGTTTCTAAATACCCCTGATGGTAACAAAGGCTTTAAAGTATCCCCAATAGGCTCAACACAGCTAACTCAAAGACAACTGCAGAGGTTGAAGTAACTAAACTAAAGGTTTCTAAATACCCCTGATGGTAACAAAGGCTTTAAAGTATCCCCAATAAGCTCAATACAGCTAACTCAAAGACAACTGCAGAGGAAGTAACTAAACTAAAGGTTTCTAAATACCCCTGATGGAAACAAAGGCTTTAAAGTATCCCCAATAGGCTCAACACAGCTAACTCAAAGACAACTGCAGAGGTTGAAGTAACTAAACTAAAGGTTTCTAAATACCCCTGATGGTAACAAAGGCTTTAAAGTATCCCCAATAGGCTCAACACAGCTAACTCAAAGACAACTGCAGAGGTTGAAGTAACTAAACTAAAGGTTTCTAAATACCCCTGATGGTAACAAAGGCTTTAAAGTATCCCCAATAGGCTCAACACAGCTAACTCAAAGACAACTGCAGAGGTTGAAGTAACTAAACTAAAGGTTTCTAAATACCCCTGATGGTAACAAAGGCTTTAAAGTATCCCCAATAGGCTCAACACAGCTAACTCAAAGACAACTGCAGAGGTTGAAGTAACTAAACTAAAGGTTTCTAAATACCCCTGATGGTAACAAAGGCTTTAAAGTATCCCCAATAGGCTCAACACAGCTAACTCAAAGACAACTGCAGAGGTTGAAGTAACTAAACTAAAGGTTTATAAATACCCCTGATGGTAACAAAGGCTTTAAAGTATCCCCAATAGGCTCAACACAGCTAACTCAAAGACAACTGCAGAGGTTGAAGTAACTAAACTAAAGGTTTATAAATACCCCTGATGGTAACAAAGGCTTTAAAGTATCCCCAATAGGCTCAACACAGCTTACTCAAAGACAACTGCAGAGGTTGAAGTAACTAAACTAAAGGTTTATAAATACACCTGATGGTAACAAAGGCTTTAAAGTATCCCCAATAGGCTCAAAAATCGCGTCATATGTCTGAGAGGGTTAAGGGGAGGTTTTCATTAGAGGATTTTTTTTTTCTGGACCCCTTTCTCTCTCATGTTTAGCCCCATTGCTCTAGATATTTCAACACGTTTGCCTCCTTACTTGGGCGATGTTAAGAACTTTCGCCCCATGTCTGTCAATTTTAAGACCTTTCGTGCTATTTAGGTGTCAACTTTTTCCTGACGAGCAATAGCGAGCCTGTAGTTTACGAGGAACCGGCCGGTTTTTTTACCGAAAAATGTACCGGTACAAAATTATCTGGATAGGGGGGGTCTAAGGGGTGTAATTATCTGGATAGGGGGGGGGGGTCTAAGGGGTGTAATTATCTGGATAGGGGGGGGGTCTAAGGGGTGTAATTATCTGGATAGGGGGGGGGGTCTAAGGGGTGTAATTATCTGGATAGGGGGGGGGGTCTAAGGGGTGTAATTATCTGGATAGGGGGGGGGGTCTAAGGGGTGTAATTATCTGGATAGGGGGGGGGTCTAAGGGGTGTAATTATCTGGATAGGGGGGGGGTCTAAGGGGTGTAATTATCTGGATAGGGGGGGGGGTCTAAGGGGTGTAATTATCTGGATAGGGGGGGGGGTCTAAGGGGTGTAATTATCTGGATAGGGGGGGGGGGTCTAAGGGGTGTAATTATCTGGATAGGGGGGGGTCTAAGGGGTGTAATTATGGGGATAGGGGGGTCTAAGGGGTGTAATTATGGGGATAGGGGGTCTAAGGGGTGTAATTATCTGGATAGGGGGGGTCTAAGGGGTGTAATTATCTGGATAGGGGGGGGTCTAAGGGGTGTAATTATCTGGATAGGGGGGGGGTCTAAGGGGTGTAATTATCTGGATAGGGGGGGGGTCTAAGGGGTGTAATTATCTGGATAGGGGGGGGGGTCTAAGGGGTGTAATTATCTGGATAGGGGGGG
>JBAKBP010024891.1:0-34362 GCA_037953745.1 Lithodes maja | reverse complement strand
ATTTAAGAAGGGGCCGGGCCCTTCCCAGTACCAAGGGAAGCCCAGAGGGGAGTTGGAGTGTTATCTTTGTCATGAAAAGGGGCACTTTGCAAGAGTCTGTCCTAGCAAACCACCTACAGCAGCTGTGTCTTTGGCCTGCAACATTGGTGTGTCTCCGAAGTCTTCTGAGTTTGCCCGGGGCAGTTCGTCAGAGGCTGAGGCACAGCCAATGCAGAAACACCTGAGAGGCTCGAACCCTGCTCAGGATGTTTTTTGCGACCATAGAGGACGGGGTTGCGTGATGTGGGCGGGGCGCAAGCATGGAGTAGAGGTCTTGCGTGATACAGGTGCTTCCCAGACTCTGATGAACAATTTGACTGGCTACCCTATAAATGCGGCTCGAGTGGTAGTGGTGCAGGGTATTAATGCAACTCGGTCATACCCGCTGGTGCGGTTGGAGTTGGAGGTGGATGGTGTGACACGTGAATTGGATGTTGGGATTGTGGAGAAACTGCCAGTGGAGGGCGTCGACCTTCTTCTCGGTAACGACTTTGCAATGCCCGCTTCTGAGGTTCTACCCTTAGTCGTTGCCGAGAGGACGGCCGACGTGAGTGGGGGAGAGCAAGAGTGTGTCGAGCGGTGCCAGGCACAACCCATGGCGTGTGCTGTCACCTGGGCTCGGACAGCTAAAGTGTCACAGCCTAGTCCTCCGTCTTCCGACCAGCAGAGGAACGATCAACAGGAGGAGGCTAAAGCTGGAGTTGGTTTTAAGAGTTTTGACTCGGCGGCTCTCCTGGTTGATTCAGTATTAGCACCTATGTTAGAGTCTGGAGAGGCCCCAGGACCTGTCACAGCTAGTGAGGAGGTAGGGCCGGAAGAGACTCAGAGGCAGCAACGTTACACACAGAGAGAAAAAAGGGTTGCTCAGTTGGAGGATCCGGAAGTTCAGAAGTGTGGTAATGGTGCTGTCGAGATTAAACACGAGGACGGGGAAGCATGTCATGTGAACCTGTTGGAGGAGTTTGTGAGGCAACCACCTGAGCAGCCTACTGTCCCTGCGTTGGTCTGCCGCGGCCAAGGTGGAGAAGGAGAGGGGGGCAGTAGGGCACAGGTGGAGGAGAGTAGGGATTGTCATGTCTCGGCGAAGCAGTGGGCGGGGGACACGAGTCTGGTGGCTGTGGAAGTGCTAGAGCACCTGCCTGAGCAGCAGTGTGCAGCACTCCAGCACCAGCTCGGTTCATACCCCACTGGTCGTGCCGAGCCCCTGAGTCTCACAACTCGGGCGGTGCGAGATGTTCCGCAGGCAGGTCATGTGACTGTTAAAAGACCGTTAGCCTCGTTGTTTCGGTGGTTTAAGGTGGGCGACGAGGCCTTGGCATGGTTGCCAGGTCAGGGTCGACCCATGGCTGCCAAGGGTGGTGGTCAAAAGGAGGACATTGAGCAGATTGGTAGGGTCGGCTGTGGTATCGCAGTGCCCGGTCGTCACATAGCCTCCCAATGCTGCTCTAGTCTAATGCAACAGCCCTACCACAGACCGACTGTATCTGGCCATGTCGCTAAAAGCGGTGATGCTGCGCAGGCAGATGTCGTCACAAGGAATGTGGGGGTGCGCATGTACGGTATCGGCGGGGAAGCCTTAGCTATAATGAACTGTGGGAGTGACTGCACGGGTGGTACTGATTGTCCCTCTCATGACCTGGCTGTTCTAGGGACGAAGGTGGAGAAGGAGGGAGACTACAGGTTAGAAGCTGCGGTCTCGGCTGGGTTGTGGGAGGGCACAAGGCATGTTGTTCGTGGAGACAGTGCAAGGCAGTTATTTACTAGGCTATGGCAGTACTTTCGCATGTTTGTTGCTTCTCCAGGCCTGAGGTACGGGGTAGAATCCGACATGCAGGCTGGAGATAGTGCAAGGCTCAGTTTAATTCCCTGCCGTATAAATCCTGCTCGACAGCCTATGGTGCAAGCAGAGCTGGATTACGTGTGGACGAAGGATCTGAGGGATAAGGAATGTCGTGAGTGGTCGTTGCTTGTAACTTTGTCCGAGCGTGCTAAAGAGGTATGTGGTTTTGTTGTGGACGGGAGTACCTACCAGTGCAATGTTGTGCCTGACGGACTTAAGAATGCACCAGCAACGTGTCAGAGCCTGATGAATGAAAGTGAAAAGGACAATGATGCGCTGGGGCATTTCGAGATCTATGTTCCAGCCTATGGTCCGGTCGGTGTAGTCTACCCAGATCATTACCCTCTCAAGATCTTGGACCCGTTTCACAATCGGAATATGAGGCTGACCAGGTGGTCACTAAGGTTATTGGTATATAACCTGGACATAAGCCATATTGCCGGTTGTGACAACGAGGTTGCATGTGGTCGTTCAGGGGTATATGATCCTGGGTAAATTGACACACGGGTAGCCTCCTGCTTTGGTTTGAGTAGTATTTTGCGCTTGGTGCTTGTTGGCTCGCGGTTGTAGCCCAGCGTATTGGGTCGTAAAGCAGGATTGTTGAGCGTTTGGTATAGAAGAAAATAGGCTGCCCTTATAGTGCAGCCGGGAAAAAACATATTAAAATATAAAAATCATATAAAAACTCTTTCTTTTTGATGAAGATAATTGTATAAGTTTGTCATAGCCTATAAGGTTTGAGTAGTCCACGAACTATCAAACGGCTGAGCTGCTGTAAGCTCGCTCTGGGAGCATGATATTGTGTCTTTTACTATTGTTGGGAGGAGTTATGAAATGTGAATTTTTTTTTTATAAGATGTGTTTTAGTGATAAACTCAGCGTTGTTTTAGTGCCATGCGGTCGCTGGGTGTGAGGGGTTTGATGGGGTTCTGTATATCAGATTTTAGCTCAGGGTTGAGCAAGTAAAATCTTGGGGGAGGTGTGACGCATGTCGAGTATGAGCATGCTGTACAGAACGCCCAGTCAGGCCCCACTCTCGCTAGGATCGTCAGGGCAGGAACTTTGGCTGTAGTCTGTGTAGAGTTTCCTAACTCAGTTTATGTGAACCGTTGTACTATAAGTATTATCATTATGTATTTTGTTTTCTTCTAAGTCAACGAGTTCTATTTTATATCATTAGATATAAGTATTGTGTGTGGGATTTATATATATATAATGATGCGAAGAGAGAGAGAGTTATGTAACACCGACCAGTGAGCGCGCCACGAGGGGTAGGCCTAATTCCCCCCTCCCTCCCTCCTCAAGCGTGGGAAGTTCTTTGTCGATCCCCGATTGAGAGAGTATGTGACGTCATGATTGCCGTTATGCTCGCTACGGGGCCGAGTATAAAAAGGGAGGTCCCGCCGCATTTTCCTCAGAACTCATCAGGCAAAGCGACCTCTCATATCCCTTGCAACTATCCATATTCTTCCGACTGATGTGAACTTTCTCTACTCTCTGAACAGCCTATCTTCTACTCTTCTCGTCCCTGTTTAACCTCCATGACCCCCCCTTTGGTGCAGATTTAGTCAGCCAAAGTATTATCGCTTGAGTTCTCACGAGATAAGTGCCTGTTAGATAGCCTATTTTGGAAGGGTTAACTAGAATAGGATTGATTGATGTTTGTTGCACTCGTATATGTATTTCCCTGTGTACTATTATTCATGTTCCTGTTTTCTGCTGGTTTAGGTAATGCTAGACTGGGATAGGGTTCCTCGAGTTGTGATTTCCTATGAGTGCTAGGTTGGTTGAACCAGCACAATTGCAACGGAGACGTGGGAAGCCTAGGGGGTCTTTTTGATTGTGTACCGTGGGAGTTTAGCACTGTGTTGCGAGTGAGGGCTTTTGCCTGTGCCACCCAACACTGTGCTATCTCATTTGCTTGACTTTGAGAGGATCGCCAGGAGAGAACCAGATACTAGTGATCTGGATCTCTCAAGAGAGCATCCCGTCAATTACCGTAATTTGGCCGCACAGTCTTAAGGACCTCGCTAGGCTACGAGCCGCTTGCTCAGCCATTGTCTCTTAACCTTAGATATCCCAGCTAGACTTTGCTCGACCAGCAGATACAGCATAGTATTGAAGCTTCTCCTTATGTATATTATTGTTTAAGCACTATTGATTTCATGTGTGGCACGCTTAGCTACTTCAGAGATTAGTGGCCCACGAGCACAATCTTAGTAGGCTATTGCCAGTGCATTGTCGGAGTACTTCTTCTTAATGTTTGCCATATCCTATTGCTTATTCTTATAATTCTTCTTATGTCAATTAAAGCCTTTAATTACCAGTGAGTTATTCATTAAATTGCTGTTCAAAATCCGATACTTACTTCTTATGAGTATTCGAGAAGCATCTAACTTATCAGAAGATTCCTTGCTTGATGCTCGAGGACTATTGTTTAACGTAACGTAATAGTGCCGATCCGAAGTAGAGGGTGGAGGACTTCTTAAGTTCTTAGTTCAAGGGTGGATTACTTCGGCTTCGGCCAACACTATTCTTTAGTGTTGTAGTACTTTCTTCTTTGTTTGATTGTTGACCAGACTAGATAACTCCCGTCTTGCTATTAGTCTGTTGTGTGAAACGCTAGTACCGAGTTCTTGTATACCCCGTTATAGCAGATAGAACTCTGGAGGGTAGTGGCGTTTTTTGTTCGGCTGGCAGTACTCTGGGGTTGGGATCGTGTGTTTCCGTTGTGGCAGCGAGCCATACTCGAGTCCTGTGTAAGAGCCCTAGTGTACCCGAGTGCCCGGTCGTAACAAAACCAACTCCAGCTTTAGCCTCCTCCTGTTGATCGTTCCTCTGCTGGTCTGAAGACGGAGGACTAGGCTGTGACACTTTATCTGCCCGAGCTCGGGTGACAACACACGCCATGGGTTGTGCCTGGCACCGCTCGACACACTCTTGCTCTTCCCTACTCACGTCGGCCGTCCTCTCGGCAACGACTAAGGGTAGAACCTCAGAAGCGGGCATTGCAAAGTCGTTGCCGAGAAGAAGGTCGACGCCCTCCACTGGCAGTTTCTCCACAATCCCGACATCCAATTCACGTGTCACACCATCCACCTCCAACTCCAACCGCACCAGCGGGTATGACCGAGTTGCATTAATACCCTGCACCACTACCACCCGAGCCGCATTTATAGGGTAGCCAGTCAAGTTATTCATCAGAGTCTGGGAAGCACCTGTATCACGCAAGACCTCTACTCCATGCTTGCGCCCCGCCCACATCACGCAACCCCGTCCTCTATGGTCGCAAAAAACATCCTGAGCAGGGTTCGAGCCTCCCAGGTGCTTCTGCATTGGCTGTGCCTCAGCCTCTGACGAACTGCCCCGGGCAAACTCAGAAAACTTCGGAGACACACCAATGTTGCAGGCCAAAGACACAGCTGCTGTAGGTGGTTTGCTAGGACAGACTCTTGCAAAGTGCCCCTTTTCATGACAATGATAACACTCCAACTCCCCTCTGGGCTTCCCTTGGTACTGGGAAGGGCCCGGCCCCTTCTTAAATGGGACGGTGCTAGTCTTGTGGTCAGTCTTGGTATCATAGCTCTTGTACTTGTTTGCATAAGGTATATCACTAACTCGAGGGGGTGGGGCATCACGCCCCTTGTTACCTGCCTCACTACGCTGGGCAGACCCGCACCCACGAATTAGTGATAGCCGGAGGTCAGCCATCTCAGCTGCCTCCTGTAGAGTTTTAGGGTTCTTTTCTTTAATAGTTATAGTCATATCTGCACCAGTACACTTATAAAACTGCTCGAGCAGAAACAGCTCAGTCAGCTGTTCGGCCGTCTCAGCTTTCTCAGAACGTGTCCAGTTAGCAAGTGCATCTTTTAAGTCCCGGGCATGTTCAAGAAACGTCGCCTCCCTAGTCTTCGTAACACCCCGAAACTTCAATCGATATGTTTCTGGTTGCAACTCGTATGCCCGTAGGACAGCTCTCTTCAATTCTGGGTAGTCAATGCAAGACTCTAAAGGCAGTGCATCATAAGCCTTCAGACCCTTACCCGTAAGTCTTGAGGAGACCAGAGCTGCCCACTTCTCTTCAGGCCAATTATGCTCCCTACACTTCTTCTCAAAACGATTAAAAAATTCTGTGACTTCAGTTTCACTAAATGCCGGCACCAACTTGACTAAGTGGGACAAGGACTGTTCTCTTACTTGGCCCTCACGGCCCATCCGAGTCCCTGTCGACTCTGCACGAGTCTTATCTAAATCTATTTGAGCACAATATTTCTCCGAGTCGTACCTAAGCTCAGCCTCGTGCCTCCTAATCTCAGCCTCAATCTCCTTCTCCTGCTTCCTAGACTCAATCTCATGCTTCCTAGACTCAGCCTCAATCTCCTGCTTCCTCGCCTCATTCTCAATTTTAGCAAGCTCAAGTCTAAATATCATATCTGGAGACAGGCAGGAAGAGGGAGCTGCCACTACTGAAGGAGGGGGGTCAAGAACTGGGGAACCACCATACGCACCGCCCGAGGGCACTACAATCTTCCAATTCTCATCCCTCTGTGGGAGGGTGCTAACCTCCGGTACTTGAGTGGACGGCACTGTGGGAGTCGAGTGAGAGGGGATCTGGGGAGGAACCCCCCCAAACGCCCTCTCCTCCGAAACCCCATGTCGCCCACGCAACACCCAGGAAATCAGCTCCCCCTTGGACATCCCTCCTACATTGGATAGACCCAAAACCTTGGCTATCAGGTGCAAGCCATAAACATTTACCCCAGTCAGCCTCTCCTCCGTCACATGGTACTGCTTACTCACAAAAAGTCTAGCATCCTCCTCACTAGTTACTAACGGCACCTCCTCAAATGGCATCTCTCGCTCCTCGTCAATACTAGGGCACGACATACTGAAGTTCACAAAAAATTCTCGAGACAAAAGTGTTAAACTCCCTTATGTAAGCACTAATTACTAAATTAACTGGAGTCTCTTAAATGCTCTCCTAATTGCCTTACAAAAAAAAATATTCGTCAATATGTACGCTAAAGTACGAACAAACAAATGTTGTACAACTCTGCAAAAAATTATACTGTTCACAAAATCCTAAGCAAGGTCGCCATTTGTTACGACCGGGCACTCGGGTACACTAGGGCTCTTACACAGGACTCGAGTATGGCTCGCTGCCACAACGGAAACACACGATCCCAACCCCAGAGTACTGCCAGCCGAACAAAAAAACGCCACTACCCTCCAGAGTTCTATCTGCTATAACGGGGTATACAAGAACTCGGTACTAGCGTTTCACACAACAGACTAATAATAAGACGGGAGTTATCTAGTCTGGTCAACAATCAAACAAAGAAGAAAGTACTACAACACTAAAGAATAGTGTTGGCCGAAGCCGAAGTAATCCACCCTTGACTAAGAACTTAAGAAGTCCTCCACCCTCTACTTCGGATCGGCACTATTACGTTACGTTAAACAATAGTCCTCGAGCATCAAGCAAGGAATCTTCTGATAAAGTTAGATGCTTCTCGAATACTCGTAAGAAGTAAGTATCGGATTTTGAACAGCAATTTAATGAATAACTCACTGGTAATTAAAGGCTTTAAATTGACATAAGAAGAATTATAAGAATAAGCAATAGGATATGGCAAACATTAAGAAGAAGTACTCCGACAATGCACTGGCAATAGCCTACTAAGATTGTGCTCATGGGCCACTAATCTCTGAAGTAGCTAAGCGTGCCACACATGAAATCAATAGTGCATAAACAATAATATACATAAGGAGAAGCTTCAATACTATGCTGTATCTGCTGGTCGAGCAAAGTCTAGCTGGGATACATAAGGTTAAGAGACAATGGCTGAGCAAGCGGCTCGTAGCCTAGCGAGGTCCTTAAGACTGTGCGGCCAAATTACGTTAATTGACGGGATGCTCTCTTGAGAGATCCAGATCACTAGTATCTGGTTCTCTCCTGGCGATCCTCTCAAAGTCAAGCAAATGAGATAGCACAGTGTTGGGTGGCAGAGGCAAAAGCCCTCACTCGCAACACAGTGCTAAACTCCCACGGTACACAGTCAGAAAGACCACCCAGGCGTTCCACGTCTCCGTTGCAATTGTACTGGTTCAACCGCAACCTAGTACTCATAGGAAATCACAACTCAGAAACCCTATCCCAGTCTAGCATTGCCTAAACCAGCAGAAAACAGGAACATGAATAATCGCACACAGGGAAATGCATATACGAGTGCAACAAACATCAATCAATCCTATTCTAGTTAACCCTTCCAAAAATAGGCTATCTAACAGGCACTTATCTCGTGAGAACTCAAGCGATAATACTTTGGCTGACTAAATCTGCACCAAAGGGGTCATTGGTTAAAAAGGGACGAGAAGAGAAGAAGATAGGCTGTTCAGAGAGTAGAGAAAGTTCACATCAGTCGGAAGAATATGGATAGTTGCAAGGGATATGAGAAGTCGCTCTGCCTGATGAGTTCTAAAGAATTGCGGCGAGGACCTCTCCTTTTTATACTCGGCCCTCTAGCGGCATATCGCAAACTACTAAGGACCGCCCACTGACAATCATTACGTAATATTCTCTCTCAATCTGGGATCGACAAAGGATTTCCCACGCGCTTGAGGAGGGAGGAGGGAGGAGGGAGGAGGGAGGGGGAAGGGAGGCCTACCTACCTCGTGGCGCGCTCCCGGGCCGTCGTTACATAACTCTCTCTCTTCTCCTCTCATCATTACAAATAAGTCCCACACACAACACTTATAACTAATGATATAAAATAGAACTCGTTGACTCAGATGAAAACAAAATACATATTTATAATACTTATAGTACAACGGCTCACATAAACTAAGTTAGGAAACTCTACACAGACTACAGCCAAAGTTCCTGCCCTGACGATCCTAGCGAGAGTGGGGCCTGACTGGGCGTTCTGTACAGCATGCTCATACTCGACATGCGTCACAGTACCCTGCTCCCAACCGCACAGTTCCGGTATGTGTCTACCAAAGAGAATCCAAGTGATTGCATTACTCGTGGTGTCTCTGCGAAATTTCTCAAATCTTCTGCGTTGTGGTGGAATGGCCCATGCTGGCTTAATGATCCCAACGAATGGCCAGAGAATATAGATTTGAGCGAGCAACACACTGCTATTGTGGCACCAGTAATTGACTCGGTGCCTGACGAAGACACACGGTTATGGGAGTGGGATAGATTCGGCAGCTATGAAAAGTTACAACGTGTTACAGCATGGGTGATACGATTTGTAGAAAATGTAAAAGCAAAAATTAAAGGCACACTGTCCACAGGTAGTGCTTACCTCAATGTGAAGGAGATCAGAATTGCAGATAAATTATTACATAAGCTCTGTCAACAAGAAATATATACGCAGGAATATAAATTACTGGTTAAGGGAACAAAGTCTAGGAATAACCTGATCAACCAATTGGGCTTACACTTGAAGGGGGACTTGATACATTGCGGAGGCAGATTACGATTGGCAGCCCTCTCTGAGGCAAGTAAGTATCCAATACTACTGCCCCCCAATCATCCCTTCACCCATCTTATCATCAATAGGTGTCACCGACTCTGTTGTCATTATGGGGTTGGTCATATAGTCACCTATGTAAGACAACGATGGTGGGTGCCTAGAATCAGGCAGGTGGTCAAGAAAGTCCTTCGCAAATGCTTAAAGTGTAGAAGAGTACAGGGAACACATTATGATCCTGTCGGAATTCCTCCCTTACCAAACCTGCGAACTACCCCAGGTGACCCTTACAAAGTTACCGGGGTTGACTACAGTGGAGCAATCCCTGTGAAAGATTCACCCAATCTTAAGGTGTATATGATACTTTTCACTTGTGCTGTTACCAGGGCAATTCACCTGGAACTGGTCACCAACCTCACTTGTGATAGCTTCCTACATGCCTTCCGAAGATTCTGCAGTAGACAGGGATATCCGCGTATCATGCTGAGTGACAATGCAAAGACTTTCATAGGGGCATCTACATATCTCAAAGAAGTGAGCAACAATCCTAAGATTCAGACCTGCCTTGCGGATGTAAAATGCGAATGGCGTTTCATTCCCGCCAGAGCGCCTTGGTTTGGCGCCATATGGGAGAGAGCCATAGGCATCGTGAAGGCGGGTCTGAAGAAGGTGTTGGGTAGAGCTCTCATCTCGATTGAGGAACTCAACACCATACTCTTGGAGATTGAAGCCACCGTAAATGATCGCCCTCTATACTATGCTTCTGGTGATTTGGAAGACCTTACCCCAATCACACCCTCAGTACTGGTACGTGGATACAGACTGCGGGATCTTCCTGAAGAGCATGACGAGGATACTATGGAAGATCCAGACTACATAAGTGAGGAAGTGATATCGGCCCGCTACAAATACATTCGTAAATTGTCGCGAGATATTTGGCATCGCTGGTCAACAGAATATCTGGTGACTTTAAGGGAAGCGCAAAAGAATAAACTAACACCATTAAAAGGTCATTGGCCTAGGGTAGGGGACGTGGTAACCATCCATGAGGAGGGCCCGCGCGCATTTTGGAAATTGGGTCGGATAGAGGAGTTATTACCAGGTCGTGATGGTGAGGTTCGGGTAGCAAAGGTTCGCACCAGGACTGGAGTAATCACACGGCCAACAGTCCGACTATATCCTCTTGAGGGTGACCTCGATCGCAAGGACTCCCCCTCGGATCAGTTATCCATTGAAGTCCCCTCTCTGGCTTCTACTTCGGCGCAGCCTGTTGACGCATCAGGCGAACGCCCACGTCGACAGGCAGCCCAGATATCATCCCAAGCTTGGCGGGATAAGATTGCCTCCGGGCAAATCTAATTATGTAAATTTTGTATATTTTCTGTTGGTGGGAATATGTCCATACTTAGTGTACTCAAACTAGTATGAACAGTCTCGATGTTACGTAATCTGGGTTGATGTAGCGTTACGTATCATTCTGTAGTCTTAAGTTGAACGCTTCCGTAACCTTGGTCGAACGTTCCATGATTGGGTAGAATATATTATTCTATAGTAGTATATGGGAAAGTATTGTAGGATTATAATTCCCATATATATATATATATATATATATATTTGTATTATTTAAGATTGTTTATAAGTATCTCATTGTAAAGAAGATGGGATACATTTTCCATATGTTATGCGCATGCGTGGTATGTCACGACAGACACGAACATAACGCGCTCGCCACTCTCCAACCAACCTCCGTCCCAGCTACACACGCTAAGCCTTCTTTCCATAGTTACTTCACCAGGTGTTTTCGCTTCACTTTTCATCTCATATTCCATATAGTCATTACATCATCATCTTTGTTAGTTAGCACAAACTTAAAGTAAATATCTAGCCTATCCTAGCCTATTGTAGCCTCTTTTCATACGCTGTTTACCTTACTAACCACTTCAAGTCATCTAGCCTATTTTCCGCCATCCTCCAATCACCAGCTGAGTTCATCAAAGGGTAATTATATATTCTATATGGTTAATGTTCCTTTAATATCAATAATATACAGTCCACTTATCTAAATTAACCATAGAAGCCTAAGTCTGGAGAAGAAGCGGGGAATGATGACAGAGACTGGGGGTTAGGTAGGTGTCTCTCTCGTAGGCCTGGGGTCACGACAGTGAGGGGCCGAGGGTGACCACTGTTACGACCGGGCACTCGGGTACACTAGGGCTCTTACACAGGACTCGAGTATGGCTCGCTGCCACAACGGAAACACACGATCCCAACCCCAGAGTACTGCCAGCCGAACAAAAAACGCCACTACCCTCCAGAGTTCTATCTGCTATAACGGGGTATACAAGAACTCGGTACTAGCGTTTCACACAACAGACTAATAACACGACGGTAGTTATCTAGTCTGGTCAACAATCAAACAAAGAAGAAAGTACTACAACACTAAAGAATAGTGTTGGCCGAAGCCGAAGTAATCCACCCTTGAACTAAGAACTTAAGAAGTCCTCCACCCTCTACTTCGGATCGGCACTATTACGTTACGTTAAACAATAGTCCTCGAGCATCAAGCAAGGAATCTTCTGATAAGTTAGATGCTTCTCGAATACTCGTAAGAAGTAAGTATCGGATTTTGAACAGCAATTTAATGAATAACTCACTGGTAATTAAAGGCTTTAAATTGACATAAGAAGAATTATAAGAATAAGCAATAGGATATGGCAAACATTAAGAAGAAGTACTCCGACAATGCACTGGCAATAGCCTACTAAGATTGTGCTCGTGGGCCACTAATCTCTGAAGTAGCTAAGCGTGCCACACATGAAATCAATAGTGCTTAAACAATAATATACATAAGGAGAAGCTTCAATACTATACTGTATCTGCTGGTCGAGCAAAGTCTAGCTGGGATATCTAAGGTTAAGAGACAATGGCTGAGCAAGCGGCTCGTAGCCTAGCGAGGTCCTTAAGACTGTGCGGCCAAATTACGGTAATTGACGGGATGCTCTCTTGAGAGATCCAGATCACTAGTATCTGGTTCTCTCCTGGCGATCCTCTCAAAGTCAAGCAAATGAGATAGCACAGTGTTGGGTGGCACAGGCAAAAGCCCTCACTCGCAACACAGTGCTAAACTCCCACGGTACACAATCAAAAAGACCCCCTAGGCTTCCCACGTCTCCGTTGCAATTGTGCTGGTTCAACCAACCTAGCACTCATAGGAAATCACAACTCGAGGAACCCTATCCCAGTCTAGCATTACCTAAACCAGCAGAAAACAGGAACATGAATAATAGTACACAGGGAAATACATATACGAGTGCAACAAACATCAATCAATCCTATTCTAGTTAACCCTTCCAAAAATAGGCTATCTAACAGGCACTTATCTCGTGAGAACTCAAGCGATAATACTTTGGCTGACTAAATCTGCACCAAAGGGGTCATTGAGGTTATACAGGGACGAGAAGAGAAGAAGGTAGGCTGTTCAGAGAGTAGAGAAAGTTCACATCAGTCGGAAGAATATGGATAGTTGCAAGGGATATGAGAGGTCGCTTTGCCTGATGAGTTCTGAAGCATGGTGGCAAAAACCTCTCTTTTTATACTCGGCCCTCTAGCGGCATATCTCAAACTACTTAAGGACCGCCCACTGGCAATCATGATGTCATATACTCTCTCAATCTGGGATTGACAAAGAACTTCCCACGCGCTGAAAGGGAGGAAGGGAGGAGGAAGGAGGGAATTAGGCCTACCGGCCCGCGTGGCGTACTCACTAATCCCACGCCACGTAATATCTCTCCTCTCATCATTACATACAAGTCCCACACACAATACTTATATCTAATGATATAAAATAGAACTCGTTGACTTAGAAGAAAACAAAATACATAATGATAATACTTATAGTACAACGGTTCACATAAACTGAGTTAGGAAACTCTACACAGACTACAGCCAAAGTTCCTGCCCTGACGATCCTAGCGAGAGTGGGGCCTGACTGGGCGTTCTGTACAGCATGCTCATACTCGACATGCGTCACACCTCCCCCAAGATTTTACTTGCTCAACCCTGAGCTAAAATCTGATATACAGAACCCCATCAAACCCCTCACACCCAGCGACCGCATGGCACTAAAACAACGCTGAGTTTATCACTAAAACACATCTTATAAAAAAAAAATTCACATTTCATAACTCCTCCCAACAATAGTAAAAGACACAATATCATGCTCCCAGAGCGAGCTTACAGCAGCTCAGCCGTTTGATAGTTCGTGGACTACTCAAACCTTATAGGCTATGACAAACTTATACAATTATCTATATCAAAAAGAAAGAGTTTTTATATGATTTTTATATTTTAATATGTTTTTTTTTTCCGGCTGCACTATAAGGGCAGCCTATTTTCTTCTATACCAAACGCTCAACAATCCTGCTTTACGACCCAATACGCTGGGCTACAACCGCGAGCCAACAAGCACCAAGCGCAAAATACTACTCAAACCAAAGCAGGAGGCTACCCGTGTGTCAATTTACCCAGGATCATATACCCCTGAACGACCACATGCAACCTCGTTGTCACAACCGGCAATATGGCTTATGTCCAGGTTATATACCAATAACCTTAGTGACCACCTGGTCAGCCTCATATTCCGATTGTGAAACGGGTCCAAGATCTTGAGAGGGTAATGATCTGGGTAAACTACACCGACCGGACCATAGGCTGGAACGTAGATCTCTAAATGCCCCAGCGCATCATTGTCCTTTTCACTTTCATTCATCAGGCTCTGACACGTTGCTGGTGCATTCTTAAGTCCGTCAGGCACAACATTGCACTGGTAGGTACTCCCGTCCACAACAAAACCACATACCTCTTTAGCACGCTCGGACAAAGTTACAAGCAACGACCACTCACGACATTCCTTATCCCTCAGATCCTTCGTCCACACGTAATCCAGCTCTGCTTGCACCATAGGCTGTCGAGCAGGATTTATACGGCAGGGAATTAAACTGAGCCTTGCACTATCTCCAGCCTGCATGTCGGATTCTACCCCGTACCTCAGGCCTGGAGAAGCAACAAACATGCGAAAGTACTGCCATAGCCTAGTAAATAACTGCCTTGCACTGTCTCCACGAACAACATGCCTTGTGCCCTCCCACAACCCAGCCGAGACCGCAGCTTCTAACCTGTAGTCTCCCTCCTTCTCCACCTTCGTCCCTAGAACAGCCAGGTCATGAGAGGGACAATCAGTACCACCCGTGCAGTCACTCCCACAGTTCATTATTGCTAAGGCTTCCCCGCCGATACCGTACATGCGCACCCCCGCATTCCTTGTGACGACATCTGCCTGCGCAGCATCACCGCTTTCAGCGACATGGCCAGATACAGTCGGTCTATGGTAGGGCTGTTGCATTAGACTAGAGCAGCATTGGGAGGCTATGCGACGACCGGGCACTGCGATACCACAGCCGACCTTACCAATCTGCTCAATGTCCTCCTTTTGACCACCACCCTTGGCAGCCATGGGTCGACCCTGACCTGGCAACCATGCCAAGGCCTCGTCGCCCACCTTAAACCACCGAAACAACGAGGCTAACGGTCTTTTAACAGTCACATGACCTGCCTGCGGAACATCTCGCACCGCCCGAGTTGTGAGACTCAGGGGCTCGGCACGACCAGTGGGGTATGAACCGAGCTGGTGCTGGAGTGCTGCACACTGCTGCTCAGGCAGGTGCTCTAGCGCTTCCACAGCCACCAGACTCGTGTCCCCCGCCCACGGCTCCGCCGAGACATAACAATCCCTACTCTCCTCCACCTGTGCCCTACTGCCCCCCTCTCCTTCTCCACCTTGGCCGCGGAAGACCAACGCAGGGACAGTAGGCTGCTCAGGTGGTTGCCTCACAAACTCCTCCAACAGGTTCACATGACATGCTTCCCCGTCCTCGTGTTTAATCTCGACAGCACCATTACCACACTTTTGAACTTCCGGATCCTCCAACTGCAGTTTACAAATATCTGAGGGAACCAACCTGTCTAGATGCTTCCGAAGCAACCCAAGTCCTCCCCCAATATCAAACTGAGCAACCCTTTTTTCTCTCCGTGTGTAACGTTGCTGCCTCGGAGTCTCTTCCTGCCCTACCTCCTCACTAGCTGTGACAGGTCCTGGGGCCTCTCCAGACTCTAACATAGGTGCCAATACTGAATCAACCAGGAGAGCCGCCGAGTCAAAACTCTTAAAACCAACTCCAGCTTTAGCCTCCTCCTGTTGATCGTTCCTCTGCTGGTCTGAAGACGGAGGACTAGGCTGTGACACTTTAGCTGCCCGAGCTCGGGTGACAACACACGCCATGGGTTGTGCCTGGCACCGCTCGACACCCTCTTGCTCTTCCCTACTCACGTCGGCCGGCCTCTCGGCAACGACTAAGGGTAGAACCTCAGAAGCGGGCATTGCAAAGTCGTTGCCGAGAAGAAGGTCGACGCCCTCCACTGGCAGTTTCTCCACAATCCCAACATCCAATTCACGTGCCACACCATCCACCTCCAACTCCAACCGCACCAGCGGGTATGACCGAGTTGCATTAATACCCTGCACCACTACCACCCGAGCCGCATTTATAGGGTAGCCAGTCAAATTGTTCATCAGAGTCTGGGAAGCACCTGTATCACGCAAGACCTCTACTCCATGCTTGCGCCCCGCCCACATCACGCAACCCCGTCCTCTATGGTCGCAAAAAACATCCTGAGCAGGGTTCGAGCCTCTCAGGTGTTTCTGCATTGGCTGTGCCTCAGCCTCTGACGAACTGCCCCGGGCAAACTCAGAAGACTTCGGAGACACACCAATGTTGCAGGCCAAAGACACAGCTGCTGTAGGTGGTTTGCTAGGACAGACTCTTGCAAAGTGCCCCTTTTCATGACAAAGATAACACTCCAACTCCCCTCTGGGCTTCCCTTGGTACTGGGAAGGGCCCGGCCCCTTCTTAAATGGGACGGTGCTAGTCTTGTGGTCAGTCTTGGTATCATAGCTCTTGTACTTGTTTGCATAATGTATATCACTAACTCGGGGGGGTGGGGTGTCACGCCCCTTGTTACCTGCCTCACTACGCTGGGCAGACCCGCACCCACGAATTAATGATAGCCGGAGGTCAGCCATCTCAGCTGCCTCCTGTAGAGTTTTAGGGTTCTTTTCTTTAATAGTTAAAGTCATATCTGCACCAGTACACTTATAAAACTGCTCGAGCAGAAACAGCTCAGTCAACTGTTCGGCCGTCTCAGCTTTCTCAGAACGTGTCCAGTTAGCAAGTGCATCTTTTAAGTCCCGGGCATGTTCAAGAAAGGTCGCCTCCCTAGTCTTCGTAACACCCCGAAACTTCAATCGATATGTTTCTGGTTGCAACTCGTATGCCCGTAGGACAGCTCTCTTCAATACTGGGTAGTCAATGCAAGACTCTAAAGGCAGTGCATCATAAGCCTTCAGACCCTTACCCGTAAGTCTTGAGGAGACTAGAGCTGCCCACTTCTCTTCAGGCCAATTATGCTCCCTACACTTCTTCTCAAAACGATTAAAAAATTCTGTGACTTCAGTTTCACTAAATGCCGGCACCAATTTGACTAAGTGAGACAAGGACTGTTCTCTTACTTGGCCCTCACGGCCCATCCGAATCCCTGTCGACTCTGCACGAGTCTTATCTAAATCTATTTGAGCACAATATTTCTCTGAGTCGTACCTAAGCTCAGCCTCGTGCCTCCTAATCTCAGCCTCAATCTCCTTCTCCTGCTTCCTAGTCTCATTCTCCTGCTTCCTAGTCTCATTCTCCTGCCTCCTAGTCTCATTCTCCTGCCTCCTAGTCTCATTCTCCATCTCCTGCTTCCTAGCCTCATTCTCCATCTCCTGCTTCCTAGCCTCATTCTCCATTTTAGCAAGCTCGAGTTTAAATATCATCTCAGGAGACAGGCCGGAAGAGGGAGCTGCCACTACTGAAGGAGGGGGGGCAAGAACTGGGGAACCACCATACGCACCGCCCGAGGGCACTCCAATCTTCCAATGCTCATCCCTCTGTGGGAGAGTGCTAACCTCCGGCAACTGAGTGGACGGCACTGTGGGAGTCGAGTGAGAGGGGATCTGGGGAGGAACCCCCCCAAACGCCCTCTCCTCCGAAACCCCATGTCGCCCACGCAACACCCAGGAAATCAGCTCCCCCTTGGACATCCCTCCTACATTGGATAGACCCAAAACCTTGGCTATCAGGTGCAAGCCATAAACATTCACCCCAGTCAGCCTCTCCTCCGTCACGTGGTACTGCTTACTCACAAAAAGTCTAGCATCCTCCTCACTAGTTACTAACGGCACCTCCTCAAATAGCATCTCTCGCTCCTCGTCAGTACTAGGGCCCGACATACTGAAGTTCACCAAAAAATTCTCGAGACAAAAGTGTTAAACTCCCTTATGCAAGCACTAATTACTAAATTAACTGGAGTCTCTTAAATGCTCTCCTAATTGCCTTACCAAAAAAAAAATATTCTTCAATATGTACGCTAAAGTACGAACAAACAAATGTTGTACAACTCTGCAAAAAATTTATACTGTTCACAAAATCCTAAGCAAGGTCGCCATTTGTTACGACCGGGCACTCGGGTACACTAGGGCTCTTACACAGGACTCGAGTATGGCTCGCTGCCACAACGGAAACACACGATCCCAACCCCAGAGTACTGCCAGCCGAACAAAAAACGCCACTACCCTCCAGAGTTCTATCTGCTATAACGGGGTATACAAGAACTCGGTACTAGCGTTTCACACAACAGACTAATAACACGACGGGAGTTATCTAGTCTGGTCAACAATCAAACAAAGAAGAAAGTACTACAACACTAAAGAATAGTGTTGGCCGAAGCCGAAGTAATCCACCCTTGAACTAAGAACTTAAGAAGTCCTCCACCCTCTACTTCGGATCGGCACTATTACGTTACGTTAAACAATAGTCCTCGAGCATCAAGCAAGGAATCTTCTGATAAGTTAGATGCTTCTCGAATACTCGTAAGAAGTAAGTATCGGATTTTGAACAGCAATTTAATGAATAACTCACTGGTAATTAAAGGCTTTAAATTGACATAAGAAGAATTATAAGAATAAGCAATAGGATATGGCAAACATTAAGAAGAAGTACTCCGACAATGCACTGGCAATAGCCTACTAAGATTGTGCTCGTGGGCCACTAATCTCTGAAGTAGCTAAGCGTGCCACACATGAAATCAATAGTGCTTAAACAATAATATACATAAGGAGAAGCTTCAATACTATACTGTATCTGCTGGTCGAGCAAAGTCTAGCTGGGATATCTAAGGTTAAGAGACAATGGCTGAGCAAGCGGCTCGTAGCCTAGCGAGGTCCTTAAGACTGTGCGGCCAAATTACGGTAATTGACGGGATGCTCTCTTGAGAGATCCAGATCACTAGTATCTGGTTCTCTCCTGGCGATCCTCTCAAAGTCAAGCAAATGAGATAGCACAGTGTTGGGTGGCACAGGCAAAAGCCCTCACTCGCAACACAGTGCTAAACTCCCACGGTACACAATCAAAAAGACCCCCTAGGCTTCCCACGTCTCCGTTGCAATTGTGCTGGTTCAACCAACCTAGCACTCATAGGAAATCACAACTCGAGGAACCCTATCCCAGTCTAGCATTACCTAAACCAGCAGAAAACAGGAACATGAATAATAGTACACAGGGAAATACATATACGAGTGCAACAAACATCAATCAATCCTATTCTAGTTAACCCTTCCAAAAATAGGCTATCTAACAGGCACTTATCTCGTGAGAACTCAAGCGATAATACTTTGGCTGACTAAATCTGCACCAAAGGGGTCATTGAGGTTATACAGGGACGAGAAGAGAAGAAGGTAGGCTGTTCAGAGAGTAGAGAAAGTTCACATCAGTCGGAAGAATATGGATAGTTGCAAGGGATATGAGAGGTCGCTTTGCCTGATGAGTTCTGAAGCATGGTGGCAAAAACCTCTCTTTTTATACTCGGCCCTCTAGCGGCATATCTCAAACTACTTAAGGACCGCCCACTGGCAATCATGACGTCATATACTCTCTCAATCTGGGATTGACAAAGAACTTCCCACGCGCTGAAAGGGAGGAAGGGAGGAGGAAGGAGGGAATTAGGCCTACCGGCCCGCGTGGCGTACTCACTAATCCCACGCCACGTAATATCTCTCCTCTCATCATTACATACAAGTCCCACACACAATACTTATATCTAATGATATAAAATAGAACTCGTTGACTTAGAAGAAAACAAAATACATAATGATAATACTTATAGTACAACGGTTCACATAAACTGAGTTAGGAAACTCTACACAGACTACAGCCAAAGTTCCTGCCCTGACGATCCTAGCGAGAGTGGGGCCTGACTGGGCGTTCTGTACAGCATGCTCATACTCGACATGCGTCACACCACAAAGGGTGGCGTCGCTTGGGTAGGAATTGGCGGTCTTTTTACACAAGGGGGCATTACTCTAAATTCGAAAAGGAAGGATTTTTACATGGGATACCAAAAGGGGTGAAAGGAAAATTAGGCTTGAAAGTATTTTAGATAGATTTGAGAATATTAGTTCTCCTCCTGATCTAGGCTAATTCCCTCTTTACATAGACAAGGGTTACGTAACCCTTCTTAAACGATACATTTCCCTTAATTATAGGGAAGAGTGAATGAAGGGAAAAAAGTCTTACAGTTAAGTCAAACCTTACAACATAATATACAAAAGGGAAAGTACAATTTCTTCCCGTTACACAGCCCCCACCAGTCAGCTACCACCCTCACTGCTGCCGCCACACTGCTGAACAACAATGAAGTGGGTCTGGTAAGGTGGAGGCGGGAAACACCAGCTACCTCCCTCACTGCTGCCGCCACACTGCTGAACAACAATGAAGTGGGTCCGGTAAGGTAGAGGTGGGAAACACTGGTGACACAGCCCCACATCGGTCAGCTATCGCCTTCACTGCTGCTGCCACACTGCCGAACAACAATGAAGTGCGTCCGGTAAGGTAGAGGCGGGAAACACGGGTGACACAGCCCCTCACCGGTCAGCTACTACCCTCACTGCTGCCGCCACACTGCTGAACAAGAATGAAGTGGGACTGGTAAGGTAGAGGCAGGAAACACGGGTAACACAGCCCCAAACCTGTCAGCTACCACCCTGACTGCTGCCGCCACACTGCCGAACAACAATGAAGTGGGTCTGGTAAGGTAGACGCGGGAAACACGGGTGACACAGCCCCACACCGGTCAGCTACCACCCTCATTGCTGCCGCCACACTGCCGAACAACAATGAAGTGGGTCTGGTAAGGTAGAGGCGGGAAACACTGGTGTCAGAGTCCCACACCGGTCAGCTACCACACTCACTGCTGCCGCCACACTGCTGAACAACAATAAACTGGGTCTGGTAAGGTAGAGGCGGGAAACACGGGTGACACAGCCCCACACCGGTCAGCTACCACCCTCACTGCTGCTGCCACACTGCTGAACAAAAATGAAGTGGGTCTGGTAAGGTAGAGGCTGGAAACACGGGTGACACAGCCCCACACTGGGCAGGTACCACCCTCACTGCTGCCGCCACACTGCCGAACAACAATGAATTGGGTCCGGTAAGGTAGAGGCGGGAAACACAGGTGACACAGACCCACACCGGTCAGCTACCACCCTCACTGCTGCCGCCACACTGCCGAACAACAATGAAATGGTCAGGTAAGGTAGAGGCGGGAAACACGGGTGACACAGCCCCAAACCGGTCAGCTACCACCCTCACTGCTGCCGCCACATTGCTGAACAACAATGAAGTGGGTCTGGTAAGGTGGAGGCGGGAAACACGGGTGACACAGCCCCACACCGGTCAGCTACCACCCTCACTGCTGCCGCCACACTGCCGAACAACAATGAGGTGGGTCTGGTAAGGTAGAGGCGGGAAACACGGGTGACACAGCCCCACATCGGTCAGCTACCACCCTCACTGCTGGCGCTACACTGCTGAACAACAATGAAGTGGGTCTGGTACGGTAGAGGCAGGAAACACGGGTGAGACAGCCCCACACCGATCAGCTACCACCCTCACTGCTGCTGCCACACTGCTGAACAACAATGAAGTAGGTCTAATAAAGTAGAGGTGGGAAACACGGGTGACACAGACCCACACCGGTCAGCTACCAACCTCACTGCTGCTGCACACTGCTGAACAACAATGAAGTGGGTATGGTAAGGTAGAGGCGGTAAACACGGGTGACACAGCCCCACACCGGTCAGCTACCACCCTCACTGCTGCTACCACACTGCCGAACAACAATGAAGTGGGTCTGGTTAGGTAGAGGCGGGAAAAACGGGTGACACAGCCCCACACCGGTCAGCTACCACCCTCATTGCTGCCGCCACACTGCCGAACAACAATGAAGTGGGTCTGGTAAGGTAGAGGCGGGAAACACGGGTGACACAGCCCCACACCGGTCAGCTACCACCCTCACTGCTGCCGCCACACTGCTGAACAACAATGAAGTGGGTCTGGTAAGGTAGAGGCTGGAAACATGGGTGAGACAGCCCCACACCTGTCAGCTACCTCCCTCACTGCTGCCGCCACACTGCCGAATAACAATGAAGTCGGTCCAGTAAGGTAGAGGCGGGAAACACGGGTGACACAAACCCACACCGGTCAGCTACCACCCTCACTGCTGCCGCTACACTGCCGAACAACAATGAAGTGGGTCTGGTAAGGTAAAGGCGGGAAACACGGGTGACACAGCCCCAAACCGGTCAGCTACCACCCTCACTGCTGCCGCCACACTGCTGAACAACAATGAAGTGGGTCTGGTAAGGTGGAGGCCGGAAACACGGATGACACAGCCGCACACCGGTCAGCTACCACCCTCACTGTTGCCGCCACAATGCCCAACAACAATGAGGTGGGTCTGGTAAAGTAGAGGCTTGAAACACGGGTGACACAGCCCCAGACCGGTCAGCTACCACCCTCACTGCTGTAGCTACACTGCTGAACAACAATAAAATGGGTCTGGTACGGTAGAGGCGGGAAACACGGGTGACACAGCCCCACACCGATCAGCTACCACCCTCACTGCTTCTGCCACACTGCTGAACAACAATGAAGTAGGTCTGGTAAAGTAGAGGCGGGAAACACGGGTGACACAGCCCCACACCGGTCAGCTCCCACCCTCAGTGCTGCCACCACACTGCCGAACAACAATAAAGTGGGTCTGGTAAGGTAGAGGCGGGAAACACAGGTTACACAGCCCCACACTGGTCAGCTACCACCCTCACTGCTGCCGCCACACGGCCGAACAACAATGAAATGGGTCTGGTAAGGTAAAGGCGGGAAATACGGGTGACACAGCCCCACACCGGTCAGCTACCACCCTCACTGCTGCCGCCACACTGCTGAACATCAATGAAGTGCGATCGTAAGATAGAGGCGGGAAACACGGGAGACACAGCCCCACGCCGGTCAGCTACCACCCTCACTGCTGCCGCCACACTGCTGAACAACAATGAAGTGGGTCCGGTAAGGTAGAGGCGGGAAACACGGGTGACACAGCCCCACACCGGTCAGCTACCACCCTCACTGCTGCCACCACACTGCCGAACAACAATGAGGTGGGTGTGGTAAAGTAGAGGCGGGGAAACACGGGTGACACAGCCCCACACCGGTCAGCTACCACCCTCACAGCTGAACAATAATGAAGTGGGTGTGGTAAGGTAAAGGCAGGAAACACGGGTGACACAGCCCCACACTGGTCAGCTACCACCCTCACTGCTGCCGCCACACTGCTGAACAACAATGAAGTGGGTCTGGTAAGGTGGAGGCAGGAAGCATGGGTGACACAGCCCCCACCAGTCAGCTACCACCCTCACTGCTGCCGCCACACTGCTGAACAACAATGAAGTGGGTCTGGTAAGGTGGAGGCGGGAAACACCAGCTACCTCCCTCACTGCTGCCGCCACACTGCTGAACAACAATGAAGTGGGTCCGGTAAGGTAGAGGTGGGAAACACTGGTGACACAGCCCCATATCGGTCAGCTATCGCCTTCACTGCTGCCGCCACACTGCCGAACAACAATGAAGTGCGTCCGGTAAGGTAGAGGCGGGAAACACGGGTGACACAGCCCCTCACCGGTCAGCTACCACCCTCACTGCTGCCGCCACACTGCTGAACAAGAATGAAGTGGGACTGGTAAGGTAGAGGCAGGAAACACGGGTAACACAGCCCCAAACTTGTCAGCTACCACCCTGACTGCTGCCGCCACACTGCCGAACAACAATGAAGTGGGTCTGGTAAGGTAGAGGCGGGAAACACAGGTGACACAGCCCCACACCAGGCAGCTACCACCCTCACTGCTGCCTCCACACTGCCGAACAAAAATGAAGTGGGTCTGGTAAGGTAGACGCGGGAAACACGGGTGACACAGCCCCACACCGGTCAGCTACCACCCTCACTGCTGCCGCCACACTGCCGAACAACAATGAAGTGGGTCTGGTAAGGTATAGGCGGGAAACACTGGTGTCAGAGTCCCACACCGGTCAGCTACCACACTCACTGCTGCCGCCACACTGCTGAACAACAATAAACTGGGTCTGGTAAGGTAGAGGCGGGAAACACGGGTGACACATGCCCACACTGGTCAGCTACCACCCTCACTGCTGCCGCCACACTGCCGAACAACAATGAAATGGGTCTGTTAAGGTAAAGGCGGGAAACACGGGTGACACAGCCCCACACCGGTCAGCTACCACCCTCACTGCTGCCGCCACACTGCTGAACAACAATGAAGTGGGTCTGGTAAGGAAGAGGCGGGAAACACGGGAGACACAGCCCTACACCGGTCAGCTACCACCCTCACTGCTGCCGCCACACTGCCGAACAACAATGAAGTGGGTCTGGTAAGGTAGAGGCGGGAAACACGGGTGACACAGCCCCACACCGGTCAGCTACCACCCTCACTGCTGAACAACAATGAAGTGGGTCTGGTAAGGTAAAGGCGGTAAACACGGGTGACACAGCCCCACACCGGTCAGCTACCACCTTCACTGCTTCCCGCCACACTGCAGAACAACAATGAAGTGGTCTGGTAAGGTAGAGGCGGGGAAACACGGGTGACACAGCCCCACACCGGTCAGCTACCAACCTCACTGCTGCCGCCACACTGCTGAACAACAATGAAGTGGGTCTGGTAAGCTAGAGGCGGGAAACACGGGTGACACAGCCCCACACCGCTCAGCTACCACCCTCACCGCTACCGCCATACTGCCGAAAAACAATGAAGTGTGTCTGGTAAGGTAGAGGCGGAAAATACGGGTGACACAGCCCCACACCGGTCAGCTACCACCCTCACTGCTGCCGCCACACTGCTGAACAACAATCAAGTGGGTCTGGTAAGGTAGAGGCGGGAAACACGGGTGACACAGCCCCACACCGCTCAGCTACCACCCTCACCGCTACCGCCACACTGCCGAAAATCAATGAAGTGTGTCTGGTAAGGTAGAGGCGGAAAACACGGGTGACACAGCCCCACACCGGTCAGCTACCACCCTCACTGCTGCCGTCACACTGCTGAACAACAATGAAGTGGGTCTGGTAAGGTAGAGGCGGGAAACACGGGTGACACAGCCCCACACCGGTCAGCTACCACCCTCACTGCTGAACAACAATGAAGTGGGTCTGGTAAGGTAGAGGCGGGAAACACTGGTGACACAGCCCCACATCTTTCAGCTACCACCCTCACTGCTGCCGCCACACTGCCGAACAACAATGAAGTGGGTCTGGTAAGCTAGAGGCGGGAAACACAGGTGACACAGCCCCACACCGGTCAGCTACCACCCTCACTGCTGCCGTCACACTGCCGAACAACAATGAAGTAGGTCTGGTAAGGTAGAAGCGGGAAACACGGGTGTCAGAGTCCCACACCGGTCAGCTACCACACTCACTGCTGCCGCCACACAGCTGAACAACAAGGAAGTGGGTCTGTTAAGGTGGAGGCGGGAAACGCGGGTGACACAGCCCCACACCGGTCAGCTACCACCCTCACTGCTGCCGCCACATTGCTGAACAACAATGAAGTGGGTCCGGTAAGGTAGAGGCGGGAAACACTGGTGACACAGCCCCACATCTTTCAGCTACCACCCTCACTGCTGCCGCCACACTGCCGAACAACAATGAAGTGGGTCTGGTAAGGTAGAAGCGGGAAACACGGGTGACACAGCCCCACACCGGTCAGCTACCACCCTCACTGCTGCTGCCACTCTGCCGAACAACAATGAAGTGGGTCCGGTAAGGTAGAGGAGGGAAACACGGGTGACACAGCCCCACACCGGTCAGCTACCACCCTCACTGCTGCCGCCACACTGCTGAACAACAATGAAGTGGGTCTGGTAAGGTGGAGGCGGAAAACACGGGTGACACAGCCCCACATCGGTCAGCTACCATCCTCACTGGTGCCGCCACACTGCTGAACAACAATGAAGTGGGTTCGGTAAGGTAGAGGGGGGAAACACGGGTGACACAGCCCCATACCCGTCAGCTACCACCCTTTCTGCTGCCGCCACACTGTCGAACAACAATGAAGTGGGTCTGGTAAGGTAGAGGCGGGAAACACAGGTGACACAGCTCCACACCTGTCAGCTACCACCCTCACTGCTGCCGCCACACTGCTGAACAACAGTAAACTGGGTCTGGTAAGGTAGAGCCGGGAAACAAGGGTGACACAGCCCCACACCGGTCAGCTACCACCTTCACTGCTTCCGCCACACTGCTGAACAACAATGAAGTGGGTCTGGTAAGGTAGAGGCGGGAAACACGGGTGACACAGCCCCACACCGGTCAGCTACCACCCTCACTGCTGCCGCCACACTGCTGAACAACAATGAAGTGGGTCTGGTAAGCTAGAGGCGGGAAACACGGGTGACACAGCCCCACACCGCTCAGCTACCACCCTCACTGCTGCTGCCACTCTGCCGAACAACAATGAAGTGGGTCCGGTAAGGTAGAGGAGGGAAACACGGGTGACACAGCCCCACACCGGTCAGCTACCACCCTCACTGCTGCCGCCACACTGCTGAACAACAATGAAGTGGGTCTGGTAAGGTTGAGGCGGGAAACACGGGTGACACATCCCCACACCGGTCAGCTACCACCCTCACTGCTGCTACCACACTGCCAAACAACAATGAAGTGGGTCTGGTAAGGTAGAGGCGGGAAAAACGGGTGACACAGCCCCACACCGGTCAGCTACCACCCTCACTGCTGCCGCTACACTGGTGAACAACAATGAAGTGGGTCTGGTAAGGTAGAGGTGGGAAACACGGGTGACACAAGCCCACACCGGTCAGCTACCACCCTCGCTGCTGCTGCCAAACTGCTAAACAACAATGAAGTGGGTCTGGTAAGGTAGAGGCGGGAAACACGGATGACACAGCCCCACACCAGACAGCTACCACCCTCACTGCTGCTGCCGTACTGCTGACCAACAATGAAGTGGGTCCGGTAAGGTAGAGGCAGGAAACACGGGTGACACAGCCCTACACCGGTCAGCTACCACCCTCACTGCTGCCGCCACAGTGCCGAACAACAATGAAGTGGGTCTGGTAAGGTAGAGGCGGGAAACACGGGAGACACAACCCACACTGGTCAGCTAACACCCTCACTGCTGCCGCCACACTGCTGAACAACAATGAAGTGGGTCTGGTAAGGTAGAGGCGGGAAACACGGGTGACACAGCCCCACTTCGGTCAGCTACCAACCTCACTGCTGAACAACAATGAAGTGGGTCTGGTAAGGTAGAGGCGGGAAACACGGGTGACACAGCCCCACACCGGTCAGCTACCACCCTCACTGCTGCCGCCACACTCCCGAACAACAATGAAGTGGGTCTGGTAAGGTAGAGGCGGCAAACACGGGGTGACAGCCCCACAACGTTCAGCTACCACCCTCACTGCTGCCGCTACACTGCTGAACAACAATGAAGTGGGTCTGGTAAGGTAGAGGCGGGAAACACGGGTGACACATCCCCACACCGGTCAGCTACCACCCTCACTGCTGCCGCCACACTGCTGAACAACAATGAAGTAGGTCCGGTATGGTACAGGCAGGAAACACGGGTGACACAGCCCCACACCGGTCAGCTACCACCCTCACTGCTGCCGCCACACTGCCAAACAACAATGAAGTGGGTCTGGTAAGGTAGAGGCGGGAACACGGGTGACACAGCCCCAAACGAGTCAGCTACCACCCTCACTGCTTCCGCCACACTGCTGAATAACAATGAAGTGGGTCTGGTAAGGTGGAGGCGGGAAACACGGGTGACACAGCCCCACACCGGTAAGATACCACCATGACTGCTGCCGCCACACTGCTGAAAAACAATGAAGTGGGTCTGGTAAGGTAGAGCCGGGAAACACGGGTGACACAGCCCCACACCGGTCAGCTACCACCCTCACTGCTGCTGCCACACTGCTGAACAAAAATGAAGGGGGCCTGGTAAGGTAGAGGCTGGAAATACGGGTGACACAGCCCCTCACTGGGCAGGTACCACCCTCACTGCTGCCGCCACACTGCCGAACAACAAAGAATTGGGTCCGGTAAGGTAGAGGCGGGAAACACAGGTGACACAGACCCACACCGGTCAGCTACCACCCTCACTGCTGCCGCCACACTGCCGAACAACAATGAAGTGGTCAGGTAAGGTAGAGGCGGGAAACACGGGTGACACAGCCCCACACCGGTCAGCTACCACCCTCACTGCTGCCGCCACACTGCTGAACAAGAATGAAGTGCGATGGTAAGGTAGAGGCGGAAAACACGGGTGACACAGCCCCACACCGGTCAGCTACCACCCTCACTGCTGCCGCCACACTGCTGAACAACAATGAAGTGGGTCTGGTAAGGTAGAGGCGGGAAACACGGGTGACACAGCCCCACACCGGTCAGCTACCACCCTCACTGCTGCCGCCACACTGCCGAACAACAATGAAGTGGGTCTGGTAAGGTAGAGGCGGGAAACACGGGTGACACAGCCCCACACCGGTCAGCTACCACCCTCACTGCTGAACAACAATGAAGTGGGTCTGGTAAGGTAAAGGCGGTAAACACGGGTGACACAGCCGCACACTGGTAAGCTACCACCCTCACTGCTGCCGCCACACTGTTGAACAACAATGAAGTGGGTCTGGGAAGGTGGAGGCGGAAAACATGGGTGACACAGCCCCACACCAGTCAGCTACCACCCTCATTGCTGCCGCCACACAGCTGAACAACAAGGAAGTGGGTCTGTTAAGGTGGAGGCGGGAAACGCGGGTGACACAGCCCCACACCGGTCAGCTACCACCCTCACTGCTGCCGCCACATTGCTGAATAACAATGAAGTGGGTCCGGTAAGGTAGAGGCGGGAAACACTGGTGACACAGCCCCACATCTTTCAGCTACCACCCTCACTGCTGCCGCCACACTGCCGAACAACAATGAAGTGGGTCTGGTAAGGTAGAGGCGGGAAACACGGGTGACACAGCCCCACACCGGTCAGCTACCACCCTCACTGCTACCGCCACACTGCCGAACAACAATGAAGTGGGTCTGGTAAGGTAGAGACGGGAAACACGGGTGACACAGCCCCACACCGGTCAGCCACCACCCTCACTTCTGCCGCCACACTGCTGAACAACAATGAAGTGGATCTGGTAAGGTAGAGGCGGGAAACACGGGTGACACAACCCCACATTGTTCAGCTACCACCTTCACTGCTGCCGCCACACTGCCGAACAACAATGAAGTGGGTCCGGTAAGGTAGAGGCGGAAAACACGGGTGACACAGCCCCACACAAGTCAGCTACCACTGTCAGTGCTGCCGCCACACTGCCGAACAACAATGAAGTTGGTCTGGTAAGGCAGAGGCGTGAAACTCGGGTAACACAGCCCCACAACGGTCAGCTACCACCCTCACTGCTTCCGCCACACTGCTGAACAAGAATGAAAGGGGACTGGTAAGGTAGAAGCGGGAAACACGGGTGACACAGCCCCACACCTGTCGGCTACCACCCTGACTGCTGCCGCCACACTGCGAAACAACAATGAAGTAGGTTTGGTAAGGTACAGATGGGAAACACGGGTGACACAGCCCCACACCAGTTAGCTACCACCCTCACTGCTGCCGCTACACTGCCGAACAACAATGAAGTGGGTCTGGTAAGGTAGAGGTGGGAAACACGGGTGACACAGCCCCACACTGGTCAGCCACCACCCTCACTGCTGCCGCCACACTGCCGAACAACAATGAAGTGGGTCTGGTAAGGTAGTGCGGGAAACACTGGTGTCACAGTCCCACACAGGTCAGCTACCACACTCACTGCTGCCGCCACACTGCTGAACAACATTGAAGTGGGTCTGTTAAGGAAGAGGGGGGAAACACGTGTGACACAGCCCCACACCGGTCAGCTACCATCCTCACTGGTGCCGCCACACTGCTGAACAACAATGAAGTGGGTTCGGTAAGGTAGAGGGGGGAAACACGGGTGACACAGCCCCATACCCGTCAGCTACCACCCTTTCTGCTGCCGCCACACTGTCGAACAACAATGAAGTGGGTCTGGTAAGGTAGAGGCGGGAAACACAGGTGACACAGCTCCACACCTGTCAGCTACCACCCTCACTGCTGCCGCCACACTGCTGAACAACAGTAAACTGGGTCTGGTAAGGTAGAGCCGGGAAACAAGGGTGACACAGCCCCACACCGGTCAGCTACCACCTTCACTGCTTCCGCCACACTGCTGAACAAACAATGAAGTGGGTCTGGTAAGGTAGAGGCGGGAAACACGGGTGACACAGCCCACACCGGTCAGCTACCACCCTCACTGCTGCCGCCACACTGCTGAACAACAATGAAGTGGGTCTGGTAAGCTAGAGGCGGGAAACACGGGTGACACAGCCCCACACCGCTCAGCTACCACCCTCACTGCTGCTGCCACTCTGCCGAACAACAATGAAGTGGGTCCGGTAAGGTAGAGGAGGGAAACACGGGTGACACAGCCCCACACCGGTCAGCTACCACCCTCACTGCTGCCGCCACACTGCTGAACAACAATGAAGTGGGTCTGGTAAGGTTGAGGCGGGAAACACGGGTGACACATCCCCACACCGGTCAGCTACCACCCTCACTGCTGCTACCACACTGCCAAACAACAATGAAGTGGGTCTGGTAAGGTAGAGGCGGGAAAAACGGGTGACACAGCCCCACACCGGTCAGCTACCACCCTCACTGCTGCCGCTACACTGGTGAACAACAATGAAGTGGGTCTGGTAAGGTAGAGGTGGGAAACACGGGTGACACAAGCCCACACCGGTCAGCTACCACCCTCGCTGCTGCTGCCAAACTGCTAAACAACAATGAAGTGGGTCTGGTAAGGTAGAGGCGGGAAACACGGATGACACAGCCCCACACCAGACAGCTACCACCCTCACTGCTGCTGCCGTACTGCTGACCAACAATGAAGTGGGTCCGGTAAGGTAGAGGCAGGAAACACGGGTGACACAGCCCTACACCGGTCAGCTACCACCCTCACTGCTGCCGCCACAGTGCCGAACAACAATGAAGTGGGTCTGGTAAGGTAGAGGCGGGAAACACGGGAGACACACCCACACTGGTCAGCTAACACCCTCACTGCTGCCGCCACACTGCTGAACAACAATGAAGTGGGTCTGGTAAGGTAGAGGCGGGAAACACGGGTGACACAGCCCCACTTCGGTCAGCTACCAACCTCACTGCTGAACAACAATGAAGTGGGTCTGGTAAGGTAGAGGCGGGAAACACGGGTGACACAGCCCCACACCGGTCAGCTACCACCCTCACTGCTGCCGCCACACTCCCGAACAACAATGAAGTGGGTCTGGTAAGGTAGAGGCGGCAAACACGGGGTGACAGCCCCACAACGTTCAGCTACCACCCTCACTGCTGCCGCTACACTGCTGAACAACAATGAAGTGGGTCTGGTAAGGTAGAGGCGGGAAACACGGGTGACACATCCCCACACCGGTCAGCTACCACCCTCACTGCTGCCGCCACACTGCTGAACAACAATGAAGTAGGTCCGGTATGGTACAGGCAGGAAACACGGGTGACACAGCCCCACACCGGTCAGCTACCACCCTCACTGCTGCCGCCACACTGCCAAACAACAATGAAGTGGGTCTGGTAAGGTAGAGGCGGGAACACGGGTGACACAGCCCCAAACGAGTCAGCTACCACCCTCACTGCTTCCGCCACACTGCTGAATAACAATGAAGTGGGTCTGGTAAGGTGGAGGCGGGAAACACGGGTGACACAGCCCCACACCGGTAAGATACCACCATGACTGCTGCCGCCACACTGCTGAAAAACAATGAAGTGGGTCTGGTAAGGTAGAGCCGGGAAACATGGGTGACACAGCCCCACACCGGTCAGCTACCACCCTCACTGCTGCTGCCACACTGCTGAACAAAAATGAAGGGGGCCTGGTAAGGTAGAGGCTGGAAATACGGGTGACACAGCCCCTCACTGGGCAGGTACCACCCTCACTGCTGCCGCCACACTGCCGAACAACAATGAATTGGGTCCGGTAAGGTAGAGGCGGGAAACACAGGTGACACAGACCCACACCGGTCAGCTACCACCCTCACTGCTGCCGCCACACTGCCGAACAACAATGAAGTGGTCAGGTAAGGTAGAGGCGGGAAACACGGGTGACACAGCCCCACACCGGTCAGCTACCACCCTCACTGCTGCCGCCACACTGCTGAACAAGAATGAAGTGCGATGGTAAGGTAGAGGCGGAAAACACGGGTGACACAGCCCCACACCGGTCAGCTACCACCCTCACTGCTGCCGCCACACTGCTGAACAACAATGAAGTGGGTCTGGTAAGGTAGAGGCGGGAAACACGGGTGACACAGCCCCACACCGGTCAGCTACCACCCTCACTGCTGCCGCCACACTGCCGAACAACAATGAAGTGGGTCTGGTAAGGTAGAGGCGGGAAACACGGGTGACAGAGCCCCACACCGGTCAGCTACCACCCTCACTGCTGAACAACAATGAAGTGGGTCTGGTAAGGTAAAGGCGGTAAATACGGGTGACACAGCCGCACACTGGTAAGCTACCACCCTCACTGCTGCCGCCACACTGTTGAACAACAATGAAGTGGGTCTGGGAAGGTGGAGGCGGAAAACATGGGTGACACAGCCCCACACCAGTCAGCTACCACCCTCATTGCTGCCGCCACACAGCTGAACAACAAGGAAGTGGGTCTGTTAAGGTGGAGGCGGGAAACGCGGGTGACACAGCCCCACACCGGTCAGCTACCACCCTCACTGCTGCCGCCACATTGCTGAATAACAATGAAGTGGGTCCGGTAAGGTAGAGGCGGGAAACACTGGTGACACAGCCCCACATCTTTCAGCTACCACCCTCACTGCTGCCGCCACACTGCCGAACAACAATGAAGTGGGTCTGGTAAGGTAGAGGCGGGAAACACGGGTGACACAGCCCCACACCGGTCAGCTACCACCCTCACTGCTACCGCCACACTGCCGAACAACAATGAAGTGGGTCTGGTAAGGTAGAGACGGGAAACACGGGTGACACAGCCCCACACCGGTCAGCCACCACCCTCACTTCTGCCGCCACACTGCTGAACAACAATGAAGTGGATCTGGTAAGGTAGAGGCGGGAAACACGGGTGACACAACCCCACACCGTTCAGCTACCACCTTCACTGCTGCCGCCACACTGCCGAACAACAATGAAGTGGGTCCGGTAAGGTAGAGGCGGAAAACACGGGTGACACAGCCCCACACAAGTCAGCTACCACTGTCAGTGCTGCCGCCACACTGCCGAACAACAATGAAGTTGGTCTGGTAAGGCAGAGGCGTGAAACTCGGGTAACACAGCCCCACAACGGTCAGCTACCACCCTCACTGCTTCCGCCACACTGCTGAACAAGAATGAAAGGGGACTGGTAAGGTAGAAGCGGGAAACACGGGTGACACAGCCCCACACCTGTCAGCTACCACCCTGACTGCTGCCGCCACACTGCGAAACAACAATGAAGTAGGTTTGGTAAGGTACAGATGGGAAACACGGGTGACACAGCCCCACACCAGTTAGCTACCACCCTCACTGCTGCCGCCACACTGCCGAACAACAATGAAGTGGGTCTGGTAAGGTAGAGGTGGGAAACACGGGTGACACAGCCCCACACTGGTCAGCCACCACCCTCACTGCTGCCGCCACACTGCCGAACAACAATGAAGTGGGTCTGGTAAGGTAGATGCGGGAAACACTGGTGTCACAGTCCCACACAGGTCAGCTACCACACTCACTGCTGCCGCCACACTGCTGAACAACATTGAAGTGGGTCTGTTAAGGAAGAGGGGGGAAACACGTGTGACACAGCCCCACACCGGTCAGCTACCATCCTCACTGGTGCCGCCACACTGCTGAACAACAATGAAGTGGGTTCGGTAAGGTAGAGGCGGGAAACACGGGTGACATAGCCCCATACCCGTCAGCTACCACCCTTTCTGCTGCCGCCACACTGTCGAACAACAATGAAGTGGGTCTGGTAAGGTAGAGGCGGGAAACACAGGTGACACAGCTCCACACCTTTCAGCTACCACCCTCACTGCTGCCGCCACACTGCTGAACAACAAAAAACTGGGTCTGGTAAGGTAGAGCCGGGAAACAAGGGTGACACAGCCCCACACCGGTCAGCTACCACCTTCACTGCTTCCGCCACACTGCTGAACAACAATGAAGTGGGTCTGGTAAGGTAGAGGCGGGAAACACGGGTGACACAGCCCCACACCGGTCAGCTACCAACCTCACTGCTGCCGCCACACTGCTGAACAACAATGAAGTGGGTCTGGTAAGCTAGAGGCGGGAAACACGGGTGACACAGCCCCACACCGCTCAGCTACCACCCCTCACCG